>OMPJ01045501.1:38090-104481 GCA_900312935.1 Carapus acus
CCCCCCCCCGGCCCCCCTCTCTCTCTCTCTCTCGCTCACACTCTCTCTCTCCCCCCTCCCACCCTCTTTCTGCACTAACTGTGGCGCTGTGACCCAGAGCAGCCCTCCTCTGCGCTCCACATTCAGTCTCGCTGTGCTCCCACAGCATTCAATCGTTTCGTCTTTTTTCGAATGACCCTCATCGCTAGAGGGGGTCCTGGCGAGGGACAGGTCTGCTTGAGAGTGTGTGCGTTGGGCGCGCGCATACATGAGTGTTTGTGTGTGAGAGTGTAAGCGTGTGAGGGGGGCTCAGCATGGAAGCGGTGGCTCTGTACACATTCCGCGCCACAGAAGCCGACGAACTCAGTTTCAGTAAAGGAGATTTTCTCAAGGTAAGATCGACATCTCTTCAATGGACAAACACACACACACCTGCACGTGTCTTTTATTTCACTTTTGAAACCTTCTCCATCACCACGTCCCTCCCAGATAATAATAGCGGTTATGAATGAATCATTTCCCACTCTGACACGCCGCTGCTGCTGGAGCACACCGACGTTACATGCCTCCACATAAAACACACACGCACACACGCAGGCAGTGGAGCATATTTGGCATTGCTACTGCGCTCAGGTTGATGGTTACATGGAATGAAGAATCTCTTAAAATTTTAATTGCTTCCTTGGCAGCCTGTAAGATCACATAAATGTAGACACTATAACATGCCATGTGGCAGCGAATATCAGACAAATGTCAGTCATGTTTGATGTTAAATATAAAATGGCTTTAAGAATAGTGTCACGGTGATGCATCACACCCAGCATGGTGATAACTTGCGTATATTTTGGTATTTCTTTGTGTGTTGAACTGCTGTTTGTGTTCAATTACTTCATCCAAACGCACAAAAAATGTGACACATAATGTAAAGAATTTGGCGATTATCAAAGTGCTGCCAGAAAGTGGCTTGATATTGATCTCAGGTGTGACAGGAAGATAAGATCTGAGTGAGAAGAATTTTATTTGTAATCGCAGGCTTTGTGAAGGCAGATGGAATTTGGAATAAGTCAGTGACTCATCACAAGTGAAACTTGTTATCAGGGATGTCCGATATTGGCTTTTTTGTCGATATCCGATATGCCGATAATGTCCAACTCTCAATTTACCGATACAGATACCGATAACAGCCGATACCGATATGAGCGCCGGTAAATGCTTCAGGAGCGCATATAGGCACTATTTCAGTGTAATTGAAGCATTATTGTATTTTTATCGGTTTTTATTTTATCGGTTTTAAAGCAAAAAAATCCGATACCGATATTACATTTGTATGCTAATATCGGGCCGATATCGGTGGGCCGATATTATCGGACATCTCTACTTGTTATGCATGTGTTTGATTATACCTGAGGATTCAATAAAGAGTGAAAAAAGAAAGTACCCTACATTACACCTTTGCTCTCATGCCTGCCATTTCAGACAAGTGTCATACTTTTGAGCTTTTAAAGTTTATTACAATGCCTGTATTTAGACTTCCTACCAACCCAGCAGTGAAACTCACTGGAATCTTTTGGTGCCTCGTCTCCTGCAGATCATCAACATGGAGGATGACCCAAACTGGTACACAGCAGAACTCCACAACAGAAAAGGTTTTGTACCTAAAAACTACATCAACCTGCGGCCATATGCGTGAGTGCACACAGGATTTATGTGATTTTTATGAATACAAAAACACCCAGACTGGAGCACAGACTGTCTCTGTAGCGGGGGTCACCAACCACTTAGAGATTGAGGGCAATCTCTTCCTTGATAAACAACTTCCTTGATAAAAAAACTTCACGGCTCATTTTTTGGGAATAATCATAAGAAAATCAATATTAATAGGGGTTGTAATAGTGATACTATGTGAAGACACTGCTCACATGTCAGTGGTAAGTATTCCTCACAATTTAGAGCATGCCTTGTGGGCACTTTAAGTGGTCCTTGTGGGCGCATATGTGCCAACGGTCGCAAGGTTGGTGACCGCTGCTCATTAGAGACACAAGCAAGAGACGTGTGTCACGAGTGAATGCTGCTTTAAGCAGCCATGAGCCTGTCTTTATCTTATATTCTTTCAGTTTCTCACAATTATTTCTTCTCAAAATCACGATCAACCTCTGAATATCTTGGGTTAATTGCAATAAATCATGTTTCCAATTGCATGTTTTGCATTTGAAGACATTTTTCAGGTTCATATCATAGTTGCAAAGCAACTCTAAACAGAATATAAAGATTGGGAATCAAGTGATTGCATAACAAAAAATTCCTTTTTCACTCATTTTTTCACAGCAAGAGAAAGAGACCTACTTGACGGCTACTCCAAAACCACAGGTTTCAAATTGACTGTGTGCATGTGCAACTGATCCAGAAGCAAACTAAGAGTGTGCAGAGGGGACAACCTAGTCCCAGTTTTAATCATTTTAATCACGATTTTGCAAAAATGAACACGACCGGGTTTGAGTAAAATTGTATTGTGACTTTTGTGGCGTTCAATTCCTCCGTGTGTGCGTGTGTGTGTGTGTGTTGGGTGGGGAAGAGGAGGTGTTCTGGCATGTGACAGACGCTGATGAGTGTATTCACACTGGCATTAGTCGGCTGCTAAAGTAAACAGCTCATCTGCGAGTGTGTGCAGCCCGCAGCACGTTACTGCTTCTGCTTTGGACATCTGCACTCTGCCATAAGGCCTAATCCACCGGGACCATGCTCGCCGCCTTACGCAATCGCACACCCCCACAGCTGCGTGTGTGTATGTGTGCGTGCAGTCAAACGGCGGGTACTCTGTGTGTATCTCCTCCATCAGATAGCGATACACCAGCTCGCCCCTGCTCTCGCTGCGACACACATTCATCAGCACTTCTGTCAGACTCTGGCTGGGAGCTGCCAAGTTACATCACGGAGGAGTGCGTGCGTGTGCGTGCGTGAGTGCGCCTGTCCTGCGTTGCTCCTGTCCTCCAAAAGTCTTCGCAGGCACTAAAAACACGGAGTGACTGTGAAGAAGTCTCAGAGGAAACATCAACCCCAGAATAAATCACAATTTAATCAGCTCTTCATTTGGAATCTGTAGCACCGTTAAGAGTGAGAGCTCGAGCAGCCTGGATGCGATCATCACTCTGTTCATCCGATGATTTCCCGGCTGAAAGATAATTAGGGACCGCATGCGTCCATCACAGTTACGTCCATGCAATTTCGATGAACCTCTCCACCTCTCTGTCTTTGTTTACCTCGCAGCTGGTTTGCCGGCCGTATATCTCGCAGCGTGGCCGAGAGTCGCCTCCGACACAGGGAGTGTGGCTCTTTCTTGGTACGGGAGAGCGAGAGTGCGCCTGGTGAATTTTCCATGTCTGTCAGGTAGGAGAAACTTCACACACACACACACACACACACACACACAGACACACACACACACACACACACACACACACACAGACACACCGCTGTATATTCCAAAGACGTAGATACTGTAGCTGACTGTATACAAATATAGTCCAAGATACTGCAAGCCATAGGCAATAGTGACCCGGGGCAGTAAGTGAGACAGGAACAGTTGGTGTGCGCGTGTGTGGCTGTGTGTGTGTGCATATGCGATGTGGGATGCACGTCGCCACTCATCAGATGTGGGGGTAGGAGCTGAAAGAGCACGTGTAAGTAAAATCCCCACAGCCTGACAGAGGCTGAGTGTGGACCGGTAAGTAGGTCGGACAAACGATTATTTTCCTCAATAGCCCCTTGTCTTCTCTTTTCTTTTTTTCACCTCTCCATCTCTCCCTCACACTCCTCCGCCTCCCTCTGCAGTCAGCGTCTGTGAAGGCCAAAGGGCGAAAAAAGTCACAGAAGTGCGAAGAACGCCAACAAAAATCTGCAAAACATCTGAAACACTCTTAACTGGATGGACGCAGACGAGTCGCTCTGCGCAGGAATGTATTCTCAGGAATGAGAACATCACTCAACTGCCTAAACAGGCCAGCCGAGCTGAGCCGAGCTGAGCCATGACTCTGCTCCTTCTTCCCTCTGGCACTGAATTCTTTGGCGTTGTGGATTTAATCAGCCAACATTGTTGTTTACGGACGAGCCAGTGGTGCGGGCCAGCAACAACTCACACACACACACAAACGCACGCGCACACGTGCACGCCCAGAGTGGCACACTCTGGCCTGATCTGAACCTCTCTGCTTTGATGTGGGGCAGCAGGCGGCAGGAGGGTGGCAGTGAGGGGGTGCTGTAACACTCAAGGGAGGGGCTGGGGGTAGGCAGTGTTGGTTCACACAGGAGACCCTAGAAACAGAGCATTGGCTGTTTGGCGTTCTATGCTGGCTGATTGCAGGCGACATACATCAGCGGCTGCAATCAAATGAAATTTTCATGATTGTGATTAATGAAGCCTCAATTTTTTCCATTGTCTAGTCATTCTGTCAATCAGGCTTGATCCTGAGCTCGTCCACATGGGAGAGACAGAAGTATATTTTGTGTGGGTGGTTTGTCAGGGAGTCTTTTTCTTCTTTGGCAAGTGCATATTTGGGAAGTAGACCAGTGAAAGAGAAGAGGTGCTTTTTGCTCTGCCAGGTGTTTTCATCTTCCTCTTCGGCCATGCTCACGGAAGAAGCCTCAGCCACTTTTCCCCCAGGATCCGATTTGTCACTCGTGCCTGGTTAAAGTTGGACGAGGTGCGTTTGGACTTGCCGTTCCTGGAAAGCTACACCTACGTGCCTGCATGCAGACACCACTGACATTCATTGCTTCACCTTTCCTGCCTCCATCCTGTCCAGAAGAATGAGGTCACTGAGCCAAAACAACTCAACTTCAGACCCCTGGACCACCAGATGGCCCATGGCCAAGAGTAGAGGACATTGGTTCAAATCCATTCAGTTTTATTTGTGTATTGTTGCACCAACTCATACCAGAAGTAATCTCAAGGCGCTTTCAAAGATGGAGCAGGTAGAGCTCCTCAACATGTAAACATTCAAAGTCTATAGGATGAACACACAGAGAGCCAACATACTCCCCATTACCAACACTGGCGAGGAAAAAGCACCCTTTAAAGGGAAGACACCTCGGGCAGGCCAGGATGATGAGAGAGAAAGGGAGAGCGAGAGAGAGAGAGAGAAAAAGAGAGAGAGGGGGACGGGAGGGACAGACAGACAGACAGACAGACAAACAGAGAGAGACAGGTGCTTGGATGCAGTAGATGCACAGCATGCCAATCAGGAGCAGGACCCGGAAGTATGGAGATCTGTCATCACTGGTCGTGTTCTAGCTGTGGACTGCGGATTAACAAAGCACAAGACATGGACTCCAGCATTTATGAGGGATGGATGAAGGTGAGGGATGGATGTAAGTGAGGGAGAAAGGGAGAGGAGAGAGAGGAAGAGGAGAGAAAAGCTCTGCGCATCGTCTAATTCATTAGGTATTTGTTTATTGTGTGAATTTAGCGTTGAGCTCTCAGTGCGAAAAGCCGGAAAGTCTCGAGATGATGCATGCCTGACACAAAGCACTTCTAGCTACCTGGACCTGCTTCTGGCACTTAGTGACATTGAATCACAGAACTAGTGTGCCAAAGAAATAGCAAAGAGGAAAAGGAATATATAGGAGCAGGTGGAGAAAAGGTGGAGCGAGGGAGGGAGGAAGAAAAGTTTGTATGAGGTGGCTGACACACAGACAAACGGATGGAGTGAGACCTGCAAGTCCGTAGGGATGGCTGTCTGTCTCTCTCTCTCAGACACACACACACACACACACACACACGCTGCCATCCTCTCCGTCCCCTTTCATACTCCCCTTCAATATTGACGAGGAGGTAAATAAAGCTGACCTTCTGTGGATACAAGAGATCATCCCCAAATGATGCAACATCACACAGGCCACACCTGAAGCTTGTCAGGGTGACAAATCATCTGTTTTGGTCACATAACTGCTCTTTGCGATGATCAGCAGCCCATTCATCTCTTATATGTGCTGTGGCAATGGCATAGGGGATCATTTAAGTTCCTACCAGGGCTTGCATAACTGTACACGGTACATGGATGGATGTGGTGCTGCTGTAGAACTTTTATAGAGTGAGTAAAAATCATATTGAGTCTGCCCACTGGTCATTTTCCTCACGTTTTCATTTCTATATCTTCCCCCTTGGGATCCTACCTGCTCACACATTTATGCCTGTGTCTGTGTCCCTCCATCACACACACCCTCCATCACACACACACACACACACAGGCTTGCGCACACAGGCTGCCTGTGTGAAGTTGGAAGTTGCCGTGGGATTTGTTTGAAGAGTGGTGGACGACTCTGGCTATCTGCCATGGTTTTCACAATCCAGCATGTGTTGGTGGGTGTTTGTGCGCCTGTGTGTGTATGAGTGAGAAAGACAGAGACAGAGAGAGAGAGAGAGTAAAAGAGATAAAGGGAGAGAGAGTGAGAGTGGTCTCCAACCACTCCTATCTCACTTCCTCCCCCATCCATTTTGTCAATCTAAGCCTCTAGTTCCCCTGTCCTTGCACTCAGAAAATGACATCATCTGCCATCGTACACATCAATTACACACGGATGGAGGGGATGACTGAACTGTGTGTGTGTGTGTTTGTGTTTGTGTTTGTGTTTGTGTGTGTGTGTGTGTGTGTGTGTGCGCGCGCCCCCGCGCTATTCCAGGGCACCAACAGCAGGAAGCAGCAGAGGGCAGCTTTGGGTGAACATGTGATAGATCTTGGATCAACATGCACTCAAACACACACACACACACACACACACACACACACACACACACACACACACACACACATCAACAAAGACAGAGTATCCAAGACACTCTCAACATAAATATGACACTTAGAATGACAAGCAATTTACCAAACTGTGGAATTGCAGTCGTGTCTCTCACAAATCAAGATTGAGGAGCTCAGACGTATCAAGACGGTGGAGATGGAAAAGTTGATGTGTCCTGTGTTTCATCACACTAGAGCCTCAGGTGGCAGCGTTTCTATTTAAAACTGTCAGAAACTGAACCCACCAAACCCACGAACCCTCTCACACACAAGCCAACCAAAAACACACGCACACACCCAAACACACACACATGCACATCCTATTTACACACACGCGCACACATCCTATTCTCAAAGAGCAGTCGGCGTCTCTGCTTTTAAGGGAGGCTTTATTTTGATTGATTTATTTGAGCATTTCTAACTTGTCCTTGTAAAATGATCCTGTACTGTGTGTGTGTGTGTGTGAGTGCGTGTGCACGTGCGTGCAAGTGCGCATGACTTCACTGAGGCAGCACACCTCCTCCAACTGCTTGTCCCTCGCACGCTCCCGTGGCTTCACACCTGTTGTTGCAGCGGCAGGCGGGAGCACCAACACTCCTAAATGGAATGCGACCCTCACTTCGCCCGCTGTCATCATCAGCTCCACCTGTTACGCCCAAACACACTCCGTGACGCAAGGAAATCAGGATGCTGACACTCGTTCAGTCCGCGAGCAGCACTGTTCCATTCAGACCCCACATTTCTTAAGGCAGCACAGTCAAAAGAGGGGAGTTAGAATATCGTCACCTTCTTCAAATAATTGCCTAAGTCATTTTTTTTTCAAAAATGATTTTTTTGCCTAAATCATCTCTTCATGATGCTGGCCACCTCTGGTAAAATTGCCTACATCCTCAATTAAACAGATCATGCCATTCTACCCCTTTTGTATAATTGCCTATGTCAAGAGTGTGACTTAGGCAGTTTTATTTTGCTTAAGTCACCAGACAAATTGACTTAGGCAATTTTAGAAGTTTTTCAAGATGGCGGATAATTCGAGGAGACGAAAATTCTACACAGCTGCTGATGCTATTTCCAAGATTCAGGACTCTTCCCACGTTGGTAAGTGAAGATGTTTACTATAATATACAATATGCTATCAAAATTGCATAAAATGTGAGATAGGGTTAGGGTTAGGGTGAGAGCGCATCCTCATCCCGGCTTCGGGGTGGTTCATTCCCAAGACCAATGTTCCCGCTAATATTTCAAGTGTCTGAGCAAACTCACAAACTCTCTGCGCAGCATTTACTCCACCTCACCTCTCTTACCTCCGCCGCACTGTTAGCGACGCGCTAAGCCGTGCGCTGAGATAGTAGGAGCAGTGCGCGATTGCGCAAGCGCGCAGTTTAGAGGGAACATTGCCCAAGACCCAAACCCACAAAGGCATATTCAAAAATTTGCCTAGGTCATTTAATTCTGTCATGTTCCATGTTTGACTGACCTTGCTGTTTGTATGTCAAAAGACATCTGTTGTTACAACTTTTTTGATTAAAATTGTTTGTAAATATCATTTATTCAACAAATGGTTCAGTTTTTTGTGTTTCCTGAAAGATTGCAAAAAATGACTTAGGCAATTATTTTAAGAAGGTGACGATATGTAATTTAATGCTATTTGATCCTGTTGTCACCACATACCTACCAAGTGTGTGACCTAATACCGTTGAGGACCACAATCCCTAAAATGTGTCCATAGGCACAGTCACCCATACAGGATGTCTACACTTGAAGTAGCAAAACAAGCCTTGCTTCATGCCTTGCAATGTCAAAATTCATGCAAATGTAGAGGACTTAACCTCACTGTCACAGGATATAAAGGAGGACAAGTCGTCTCGGCAAACAGACGGCACCGATGACCACCATGGCTCCCCTAACCCTGACCTTCCAGGTGTTGGTTGTGCTTTTATGTGTGTGGTCCAGCATGCAATCGAGCTTCACTTACAGTTATTATGGTGGATCAGTGACCTTTGCCCCAAAAGGACCCGATTCTTCTGGAAAATATGAGGTATGGATCATACACAAAGTCCGATTCTTTGTACGGATTCGACTTTAGAGGTGTATTTTGCAATCGAATCGTATTGCTGTGCCTCCAATGTCCTAGGTGGGTGACAATACCTTCCATATTGAGAAAATACATTATGCCTTAGTGTGTAAATATTTCCGGTACTACATTTTGTTTTAACCCATAATGTTTATTGTATACACTAAATTTATCTCAGGGCTTTCCTGAATGAACCTATGAGTGCACGGAATGTTATGCAAAACCATGAAAGTGACCACAATGTCAGAGTTAGCCTCACTCGTGCATATTTTGATGGGATATTTCATGCAGTAATTCTTTGAATTTATTTGTTGTTGCAAAAACTTGTAGGTGCACAATAGCTGGATTCTATTTGTTCACTCATCATTGCAAATATTCTGAGGGTTTGCTGCAAGCAAGTACGGAAACCAAACTTTGACCTGAAAATGATTACTTGTGAAATGCCCCCAGACAGTAAAAGATTTTCGCTATGTAGCAAAGATATCTTAGACGTTCTCCCCTTAACTGCATATCAGAGGATTTTCCACTAAGTTAGTGATTGACTGAGCAACAGCAGTATATTTCGTTCGAGTTAAGAGCAGTTAGATTTTTGTCTTAACATCTCTCCAATTTCATTGCAGGTGGAGATTCGCAATACACAAACTCACTTCAAATGCACCAGAAACGGTTTTTCATGTCAGATTAGCAACTGTGGGGAGCAGACTCGTTCCACCTCTAGTGTCATTGATCGGAATTCCTACGGGTACTTATGGTGTCTGATGGAGTTTACTATGAGACGCAAGCTGAGCAGTAACAAACCCCTCCAGATCAGGTGAGATCTTAACAGTTTTATTGCATTTCTTTCCATGACAGAAAGAGGAATTCAGTGTTAGGCCAACACCATGGTAGGGCTCAATCTGCACGCCTGGAAATATATTGTGATGGGAGAGTGGTTGCAGAGGATATGAACGTTCGATGTTCCACTGATTTGAAAACATCTAGAATAACATAAAGGAGTAATATCTTAACCATGTAAGAACCATAATGGCATGGGGAAAGAATAATTGAAACACAGAAAAATTGCCCAAGGGCGTGCTCTAATTTAAGTTTCCCTGGTGCAGTAACATTCTCATGACAGTGCTTGGGAATATGTCCAAACAGGTATCCTACTGTTACTTCAACCTCTGGTCAAGGATACTGGATGCCAAATGTGAGAAGCTCAAGGGCACCTTGGCGTTTGGTGGCATTTTTCGACCCCGGAACCCGCAGTGACACTGGAGAATCTAACAGAGCTCCCCTCATTGCCACGCTACCTTTCTTCCGGTGATAACAATAATCGTCCTGTTCATTTGGTTATCCTGTTTTGCTCTTCATCAGAATGCGATTTCATACAGTGCACAAGCTCTTTGTTACCCAGATCATGCACACTTTATTCTTACAGCATCCCCATGAACTGTCCTCGAACAATTAATTTGACAGCATTTGACCCTGATGGTGACCATGTCAGATGTAGAGTGGCAACAAAAAACACAGAATGCAATCCATGTGGGATCCGTGAAGGATTCTCTTTAGATGAGGTAAGGTAGACAAAAATTCCCACAAGTGATGGTGTGATATGTCTGAATGAAATTTCCTTTTATATGACAGGCTACCTGTGCCTTAACATTCTCCAGAGGTAAAACAACTGGATTTCACCCATTTGAGCTGATAGCTGAGGACTTTCCGAACCACAACATCAATGTCTCCTATTCTGACGCCTCATACACATCGAAGCCTGCTTTTGCAACACATTCAAGACATTCAAGTGTCACTCCTAAAAATTATCAATCGTCTATCAAAGCCCTGAGCAAAGTCCCCCTGCAATTTACCATAAACGGTTTGAGCAATTTTGTATCGCAAGACCTTCGATCTATGTCTGTCCTACCGAATTATATATGTCCTGATCTTATCCCATCTCTCCACTTGCAGTGGACTCATACCACGCACCCTCATGCCTTGAGGGCGATTACATCCCAATATTTCTGTCTCCAACACCATTGAACGGAGATGAACTCCCCGCTTACGTCAACAAAACTCTTGAAATCAAAGTCAGAACCACTGCAAAATACACAAAGTAAGAAAATTGATTTCCAACACGTGTAGGATGATAAATTGTGTTCATCTATCAATCAAAATGGTTTAAAATCTTCAAAATTGAAGTGTTATTGAAGTGAAGTTGTTTAATCAAACAACTGTTCTTTTAGTATCATAGCAATCCTAATCACTGGACCAAGTGGCATTAGAAAGCACAAAGTCTCTGAGGGTGAATATACCATCAGGTGGACTCCCACTGATGTTCACTTAGATGATCATTTTCCCATTTGTTTTGTTGCTGAAGCAAGACAGGGGTGAGTTTTACATGGTTTAACAGATGCAGATTCCAACATTCCTCCTGACTTCACAAACTTTCATTCACCGCTCTTGTCTTTTGTTCTATTCCAGAACCTCAAGTTTCATCTATCAGTCGATGATGCGCTGTGTGATTGCAAGTGTTGGACACCAGGGTTAGTAGACAGCATTTAAAACTTGTGTCAAATATCGTCCAAGCCGGTGTTTTATCATGTTGCTAATCAAGATAACATACTTTAGTAATGTTTATGTACACCGTCTACTGAATTTTGTACTTGAGCTCGAATGTGCTCCGTCACTTCATCTGTCAAAAGTTTACGCGAAAGCTATCAAAATACAATGGAAGCGTCAATGTTGACATACCATAAACAATGTGTGTAAGCATTGTATTGCATCCCTGTCTGAGCTCTGATAGCCATTGTTCCACTGCATCCACAGCAATGAATTCCTTGTCAGAGTGATGTTGCACCTACTGCAGATAAACTAAGGGTTAGTTTATGGGCATAGTTTATTGTGTTTTGTAAAGCAGACTATTAACTCCAAATAAGTGTTTTTGAGTAACGTAGGAGCAGTCAAAGTTACAGGTTAACACTCATGTTAACACTGTGTGTCAAATCAAGTGTAGAAACATTACTGATGTCCCCTGGTCATGTCAGTCCAACACGTTTCATGGCAACCGCCAACGACTAAATGGTGATATAGAGGCACGGTTGCATCATCAGACCTTGTATGTGCATTCATAATAGATGCCGTTGTAACCTGCAATGAGACGGCAATGATGGTGGAGGTAGAGAAGACCTACCTCATCAGACGTCACCAAGACATGCTGCACCTGAATGACTTCAAAGATCCAGCATGTAACCTGACAAAACTTTCCAACAAAACCCACCTAGTTGCGGTCATGTCACTGGGTACATGTGGAACCAGTGTAGAGGTACACTATATATTTACTGTTGACATTGTTTTTGGTGTTGTTGTTGATAGCACTTGAAGAGTTGAGAAAGACATGGAGGTAGCTGTTACTACGCGATGGGGATTATCTACAGAAGTGTCAGCGGTATCGAAGTGGATCATCTGTGATGAATACAGAAACACAATTGCAAATTCTCACTTCATGGTGCAGAGTTTGTTATCTTGGGGAAATTTTGTAATGCTGACTTTTATACCGTACATCCTGTGATTACTGGTGACTACAGAAGACCAAGTGACATAATTGCATTTCTCTGTGCCTTGTTAGGAGGATCAAACTGACCTTGTCTTCAAAAATGGGATTACGTCTGCTGATCCAAGTGAAATAATTTCCAGAAAACAAGATGTTGAAATAGCCTTTTCATGCGTTTTCCCTAAGCACACCAATCTGAGCCTCGGGTTCAGACACAAAAATCCATACGCCTTCAGTGAAAGGGGTTTTGGTGCTTTCACCTTTCAGTTTGAATTTTTCGATTCTGAGAGGTACAGAAACCAAATTATTGCCAGCTCCTATCCCGTGGAGGTCTACCTCAAGCAGATGATCTTCATGCAGATTGAAGCCTCCTCCTCCGTCCCAGACGTGGAGCTGTTTGTGGAGTCCTGCAAGGCAACTCCCTATGACAACCCCAACTCTCGCATCGTCTACTCCATCATTGAAAACGGGTATTTCTCCATAGAGTCTGATGTGTGTTGTGTTGTATGTACCGTAGAAATACCCTAAAGCTTGTCTCTGAAACAAGTGTTGTGGCCTTTTCACAGGTGTGTGCATGACAACACGGTGAAGATATACCCTGGTTCCAACTTACAGTTCAGATTCGGGATGGAGACTTTTGAATTCATCGGAGCTCATGATGAGGTAAAGTTTTATGTTTGTGCTCTCAGTTTGTTTGAGGATGCAGTGAAACATGTTTTGATTTCAAATATGTGTAGCAATACTAACAGGAACTTATTCCTGAGAGTAATGTAGAGCTCTACGTCTCTGTAGGTCTACATCACCTGCTCAGTTATCCTGTGTGAGATTGGAGCTCCTGGAAGCAGATGTTCTCAGGGATGCATCGAATCCAGTTCTGGTGGACTACGTGTAAAAAGAGAAGCCTCTGGCCAAAGTGGCAGACACTCAATTTCCCAGGGGCCTTTGCATCTTGTTAAAAACTCTGATGGGCAAGGTGAGTACGCATTCATGCCATGGCACATTTGATGTGAAGAAGAGATGTTTGGTTTGAATAACACCACAGGGTGATTAGTTTTGTCTGTCGTTCTCCGCATTAAGCTTAGATCAAGCTGTCGTATTGTTTTAGATATATCCTCTGAAAAATATATTTCTGTTTGTCACCATCAGGTTTCAGTCCAAGTCTTACTCTGGGTCTAAACCTCATGTTTATTGTTGGCTGCCTCCTGGTGTGTGTGTTGGTTGTCTACAATTCGAAGAAGTCCGAAGTCCAATACAAGCCTCTGCCGACTGAAGAACCAAACTGACTGTAGGGAAGCCAGAGGTGTTTGATTTTGACTGTTCATGTAATGGAAAGAATACACCACACATATAAACGTTATTGACAATGTAACCTCAGCTCTTGGTTGATGGGATTTCTAGGATCGAAAGTAGGGGGATTATAATTTGAGGGTGAATTTATCATTATGTATCACCAACTATATCATATAAAATTTCCCTTCTGTTCTGGAAAACAACCTCAATACATTGCATTTGTTTACATCAGCTTCTTCCTTTGAAACCTCACTATCCAGTTATACAGTTCCGTCAGAAAGAACAGAGTAAGTTGACAAGATGAAATATGTGAGCAACAATGTATTTGACTAAACTGGCTTAATCACTTATTTGAAGGCCAAGAAATATCAGATTCTGACTATTGTCTGTTAGATTTAGATATAGATTCAGGTTTAGGTTTTGGTGTTATCATTTGGTTTTGGTTGTGACATGTATCAGTGTTAAATGACCATTCTGCTTACATCCCAATCAAGTTTTTACCTTTAGGTTGTTTCCATTTTGACATCATTGCTTCTGTGACTCCTTTATGCAAAATGTTACAAATTTGTGAGTTAAATAAAGTGTTCATATACTGCATGTGTATATGAGTGTGTGTTGGTATGACCCTGCATTTGCCGTTGTTATCTTACCTCTGAATGATCTTCAGAATTGACAGCAGATATTTCTGTGTTGTGTCTGAGATCAGATTCAGGCGTCTTTTGTTCTTTGGCTGAAATGTGGGAAGGCCATGGCATGTTTCCTGACCTCCGGTAGATTGTGAAAGGTTGCCATGTTGGAAATGATAAACCTGGAAAAAGCACCAAACGTATAGGGTGACGACATTCCAGCACAAGGACACGCTATATTTCAAGAGGAAAACAATGCAAAGCCAGCAAACTGAAAAACAGCTCCGCATTATCTTGGCTCAGATGTGAAACCTGAAAAAAACTCACCTCCCTACATTTATTGTACTTGAGGCAAATAATAGTACAGAACTACACCACATCATACACAACGTTTCAGCAGGACTCCTCAACTTCAAGCAGCGTGACTTTGCAAATTCGTTGCATCCACTCTGGCAGTCCCTCTTTATTTTTTACATGCATGCAGCACTAAGTTGAACTTGTGACAGTCAGAATGGACAAACTAATTTTAGCCTCCATTTACAAAATTTTGCATTAAGTCCCTCATCTGCGCTACTGCACTACTCTGACCTCACGCATCCCCCTCTGCTCAACACAGCAATTCAATGTGTTTTTTGCCTTGTTTCCTATTTCAAAGTCCCCGTCTAAGAATAATTCTGCACCTCTCTTGCCTGTATTCCCGGGCCCTCCTTATCAGCTGCAGCTGGCTGATGAGTCTCCAGCTGCAACCTTTAACCTTGGTTGTGCTCCTCTGAAGGTGGACACTGTGCTGCACCCATTGCAGGATTGTCCTCACGTGTCTGCCCCTGTAGAATGTTTCTGTCGCACGCATCGGCTCAGTCCCTTTGTTTGATGCCTGGAAACCCTCACTGACTCTCCCTTATTCTTATCAGGCGTGTTCAGAACCTGTTTGCATCTTGCTTTCTCTTTGCTTTTTGTTCAGTGCTTAAACTCAGCTTTTGTGTGGTACGTGCGCTCTCGGTTTTCATTGCTCAGAGTTGTTGTTGCGTGCTGCTGAGTTTTTGTTTTTTTTTATTTCGGTTTTCATTTGCTTGCCTAAGGTTTCAGTCAGTCCTCTGTTTTTAAATGGTGTTTAAGTGTGTGTGTAGTTCTAAAATCATGACTGATGTCTCTCCCTTCAAACTCCTCATTGCCCGCTCTCAGACAACAGTCAGGTTTTGTGTTCTTACTTTCATTGTTTGAGATGGCATTAATAAATACAATAATCCCTCGCTATATCGCCGCTCACATATCGGGTTTCAGTACATCACAGATTTTATAAACCATCAGTGTAAATTTATATTACAGTTTGCTTAGTACATTGCGAGTTTGTGCAGTCAATCGAAATCTAAATTCATGTAAGATTGGATAATTTCTGTTGGAAAAAAAGCATTTTCTGGCCATAAAAGTGATTAACTAATGATTGAAAATAGAAATTCAGTACAGTTATGTACTTAGGACGTCAATTACAAAATAACACACATCCAGTTCAATGCAAGCAACATAGTTTTTAGCATCCTGCGCCATTCAGTTCCCTCTCTGCGCACGTTACTGCACCCTCTTTATCTGTGTTGTGTCGCATCATTTCGTCTTTTTGTGTTTGATTTTCTTTCATGGCGGATGGCTGTGGAAGATAACACCCACAACAGATGAGGGAACATTGCACAAAGTCAACAGCAATGGTGTCAATTTTTTGTCAAAACTGAATAAGATTTTGCATTAGGATTGTACACTTGCTAAGCAATGACTTCCAATTTTCCATGTCATGTTTCCATCTTCTTCTTTTCAGTGGTATTGCATATTGCAACCATAGGCAGATTTTGACCCAAATTCTGCAATACACCAGAGAACCAGAGCAATATAATGTGGACAGAATCTTAAGACAATTCATCAATGGCGAGCACATTTATTGACTCAATATGAAATGCAGGTCTTGTTGCTTAGAGAGTCTCTATGAGGGCAGGTATCAAGCTCAGAGGTCAAGCACACTGCAAACCAGGGTTCCCACGCCTGCTTGCAGAAATGAAACTAAGAGATACACTGTGCATGAGAACCATATGCCATTGCTAACTTATCGGATTATCAAATCTAAAAGGATTCTAACCCAACCAGCAGGACCTGTGTGTGATTTTCCCCGCACCTTCACACAGAACACAAACCCAAAGCAAATTAAGTCCTCTCCCCATTGCATGTCATTGTTCATGTGAATACACACCCGTATGCTGAGCTGAGTCACTGACGTTTTCTGTCTCTATATCTAAAATCACAATTTTTTTTTTTTTTTGATATCTTTGTTCGCAAAATAAGCGGTACTGAGATAAGAGGGCTGATATTTTGAAACTCTCCACAGCAGTCACAGTCTTGTAAAAGTCTTAAAAAGTAAAATTTCCAGACTGTTGATGTTATCAAAATGTACTGTATTGGTCAAAAGCCCAATTTTTCCAGTTCATCATTGACAATCAAGCAGTTCAAGCATTCAAGCATATATATACACACACACACACACACACACACACACACACACACATATACAGTATATATATATAGTTATAGATATATAGGTATATATACCGACTTGGATCAAAAGTCAAAAGTTTGGTTTCTAAATTGATTCCATGATCTTGTTAACTTCAATTGATTATTTCCTCTATGCTTTAATTTCTGTGTACATTGAGACACTAAACTGCATCATCTTCAACAAAATTCTTGAAAAGAAGGGGTGTTCCAAAACTTTTGACCCAAGATAATGCGCTCATGATGCAACAAGATCTGCAGTTAAGATCTGCAGTGTTTCAATCTGTTGAAACACTGCAGTACATACATACTCATACATACATACTCATACATACAGTACATACATACATACAGTAAATACATACTCATTTGTCATTTTATCATTTAGCCACCTCATGCAGCTTTGTAGAGAATTTCTCAGGTAATTAAACTACGTCTTAATAATTCAGACTGTAAGTACACCACACCCTCGTTTGCACGAGGCTGACACCTGTGGCCTACGTGTGGAAAAGATTACAGGTTTCAGGTTTGATAAATCAGCCCATGATGAGTGGGATGGTCCTGCTCAAAGGAATTTCCAAAATTAGGTTCCGTCTTCCTTGTATCGTGCTTTCACTTCCTCTGGACACACCCGTATACACACAACAACAAAGTTGTGTCCATACTTTCTCACATCTGAAATTTGCACGTACACACACGTACGCATGTACAGGAACACATTCACAAAGACACAATTAAAAAGAAATTACCTTAAATTGCTACAATGAATGTTTATGATAACCAATTTAACAAAGTTGAACAAGATCTCAATCAAATAATGAATGCAAAAGTTGAGAGCTCAAGTTATAAATATGCTCTAGAGGGAAACATTTCTCTGCCAAGTTTAGTAGAAAAAAGAGAGAAATGGATAAGTAGGTTGATAAATAGATAAACAGCAGTATTAGCACACACGCATGTGTGCGATTTCATCTCAAATTCTACAGACAGTTAGGAATCAAAGTGGACTGGAGCAGAGAGATGAGAAAGGCTGCCACCTGTTGCTGTCACTGATATTACAAGTGACTGCATCATTTCGCAGAATATTGTAGTCATTGTTCACTCGATCAGTAATCCAGTGGATTCTGAACTATTTTTTTGTTTATTTATTTATTTATTTATTTATTTATTTATTTATTTATTTATTCATTCATTCATTCATTCATTTATTTATTTATTTATTTATTCATTTATTTGTATTGATTGATTGGTCTCATACTCAATTTTTTCATTGAAATTCAAGAAAATGTACTTAATTGTATTTTGATGCCAATTATAACTTCAATATCAAAAATTATAACAACTTGACACTAAATCAACTAACTAAACAAGATCAAAACAAATAATCTCCTCAAAAGCAATATTTTTCTTGTTAAATTCTCCAAGTTATACCTCATGCATACCTCAACGCTCATTCTGGAAGGCATCGGGCATACTTTGGAAACAAAGAACACTGTAAGCAGCTATGCCCTCATTTGACAAAGACTGATTTGAATTAAAAACTTTGGGAAAACAGAACAAAAGTTTTCAAAAAGACAACATCTACTGACATTCTTGCAGCCTGTTTGTTACCTGATGGGCTGAACAAACACTAATGAAAAACATACTAAAGGGGCGATCTGAATCTTATTTAGCCAACAAGGATGAGAAATGTTTTGAGACATCATAGAGACGGTCTAGATTTGCAGTGTTTATGAATGTCTGCATCATAAGCAAAAGTTATGTTCCACTATGTTTCACGCCACCAAACACAGCAAGACAAAAAAACACAGAAAAAAAACAACACAGTCATCCTATGATTTGATGGGACAATTAATGATTTCACGTTTGCCAGTTTATGTTGCAATTCCTTATTCCATTAAACCAGTCGAACAGGTGAAAGACATTGTGCGCATACCGATACACAATGACAGCACTGTTTCTCAGGTCAGCCAATACCTATATAAACACTAGCAGGAGGATGAGGGATGCAGACCGCCCAGTGCGAGACTTGCATTCAGACATCATGTCTTCCACACCAGTGCTCCTGTTGCTGTCCCTGTTGGTCTCACTGGCCGCGGCATCACACTACTATGGTGGTACCACTGCTGTCATTGTCAAAGGCCGGCGCCCTAATGGAGCTTTTGAGGTGAGTCTGTGTTACTTTTTATCAGCTGCAGTCTTTAAAGTAATACTATTACATTTGACAATTGCAAAGACTTGTTTCCTCTAATCAGTGTGCAAAAACAGTGACTTGAATTATTTGATTCACTGTGACACTGACCTGGCAGGGATGATCACAGCTCTTCCAAAATTTTTGTCAACAGTGTTCTGAATCAAATGATAATCACTTGATTCTGGTAAACTGGTGATTTTCATCATTTGATAGAAACTTATTAACTAAATCAACATGCCTGTTGAAAGATTAAGATGAGTAGTTACCACTCAATGTCAAGATTTTTTTTAATATAGTGAAGATGACAGACTGTCAGATTATTCTTAGATTTAAGATTGCCATTAAAATCCCAAGTAGCACTCAGGCTTTATTACTCTTTATTTGTATTTTTGGTATTTGACGCTACATTTTGTGATTTAACGTAAAAATTGCTCAGGCGGTCAGCGTGCCTTAAACCTTTATCCTTGCTCCACAGGTAGAAATCCGCAACAAGGCAGCCTTTCGTATATGTGGGGCATGGCATTCATGGAGTTATTGTTATGGTGGTTATGGTTGTGGCTCAGTTACTTCCAGTCAAAGAGGCACGATTGACAACTTTTCAAGGAGCGGGTTCCTTCCATGGTGTGAACTTGAGACTGTCACAACCAGAGTCATACCAACTGACAAGCCTTTTTCGCTGGGGTGAGTTAATGTAAAACTATGTGAATGTGACAAAAAGAAAACGGCAATGAATTAATATCAACAGTCAGTTATGTACGGTATATCTATTGCTTGCAGCAATGAAAATTGAAAATCATTTGGAATGCATTTCTGCAGAGGCATGCTTATTAATGTGCCAACAGGAGACTAATGCCAGGAGATCCTTCTTGAGTGCCACAATTAAAACTGTAGCATCGAGCATCTGTGGAAGTGACCTAAAACAAATAATTTTCATTAACAATTATCTGCATAATCATGTGTGTATATGAGAGTTCAAAATTTAGGAATCTGAAATATTTCATCAATTTTGTGGGGAATGCTCCGAGTAAGTGAGTGAGTGAGTCATCGAGTCAGTGTGTCCATCAGTTGGATAGAAAGCAAGTGGCAGCACCACTGCATCATACTCAGCCTGACATCTTTGTACTGTTTGTATGGGTTTTTTTGGGGATATATTTCACATACACAGGGAATACAGCTGTTGCTGGATTGCAACAAGAAACTACATTGGAAGCTGGAGGCTTTTGAAATCTGTAGATTTGGGAACAAGATCTGACACGAGAGAACCAAACAAATCACCTGACGTTGGTGTTCTACCAGTCGTACGGTAGGTCTCCTTTACCTATACCCGACATGTAGATGAGTTAGAATAGTTGTGTCACAATTACTTGCATTGGAAGTCATTTAGCTTTTTTTTTTTTTATTTTACTCAATCTGAATGTTTGAATTGTTGGCCAATTACGTTCTGTCGACCCATAGAAAGGCTTCAGCTCGTGTGCAGTCAATTTGTGGTTACTGGTCTTTCAAAAACGCAATGAGCCTCCTCTCTCAATTTTTTGGAGAGTTGTCGAACAAGATGACGACTTAATCGGCCCGTTTTGGATGTCATCTAGTGGCAATAGTAGGTACTGCATTAACAGAGACGAAATTAATGCAGCCTTCAACCTCTAAAATAATGTCCACATGCAAGACAAAGAATGCATGCATTAAGTTGGTCAGCTGCTATTCTGTCCACCAGCACTTGTCACCTCTGCGTCATCAGTGTTTCTGTTGTCTAAAAGAGCTCCATTAAAGGGAGGATCTACAATGTATTGTAATGACAGCTATTGTACAGGCCGTGACACAACACAGACATGGCACCAACTTGTCTCTCTTTATGTGCACTCAGAGTCCCTCAGAACTGTCCCCGGTCATACAGACCAATGGTCTATGATCCAGACAATGATCGGGTTCGGTGTAGATATGGTGTTGCATCACAGCTAGAGTGTCATCAGTGTCATCGACTGTTAGGCTTCAACTTGAATCAGGTTTGCCTTGCATAAAGTATTATATTATCAATGGAACATTTTTATACTTGTGACAGTGGCTTGGGTGCTAAGCTGTTTTCCTTTGTTTTGATTCATTGTTAGGATTCTTGCACATTAAGCTATCAGCCTTCACAGCACATTGGTGCTTATGGCCATGAGTTTGTTGTGGAGGACTTCCCACGACAGACCTTCCGAGTGAGCTACAGTGATGGATCCAGTATTTACCGAAATCCACTGAATGCTGCAAGGAAGAGGCGTGCATACCACTATTACCCCTATTCTACAACCTATTACCCCTACTACACAATGTACCCCACCACTTCTACAATCCCATACACAACCACTCAACCCACAACCACTACACCCCCAACCACAACCACGACAGCCCCATTCACAACTACCACCGCACCCCCAACCACGACTACCAGTACAGCACCTCCAACCACGACTACCACAGCACCCCCAACCACAACTACCAGTACAGCACCCCCAACCACAACTACCAGTACAGCACCTCCAACCACGACTACCACAGCACTTCCAATCACGACTACCACAACTACTACAGATCCCCCAACCACAACTACCACAGCACCTCCAACCACAACTACCACAGATCCCACAACTACCACAACTCCCCCAACCACAACTACCACAATACCCACAACCACAACTACCACAGCACTTCCAACCACATATACCACCACAGCATTCCCAACTACAACTACAACTACAACTACCACACCACCTCCAACCACAACCACCGGAGCATTTCCATGGACCACTGCCACACCACCTCCATTCACAACCACTACCACTGGACCACTGAGTAAATCCCCTTTGCAATTCACTATTTGGGGTAAGTAATCGTTTTTTCTATACGATCATTGTTTGACTTCCTCCTCTTGCATCGATAAAAAGTACATGACACTATTTGCATGCGGAATTACCCGACATTACTTTGCAAATACTAAGGGTTCTATCATACTGCCTTGACAATGTGCCATGTTTTTATTCTGTGTGTATTATGTTAATTTGAAGTGTCTTCTCATTGCACTTAAAACTTTATTAGAAATTTCTTTCCTTCATCTGAATTTCAGTGGATCCACCAGTTGCATCTTGTGCTGCTGGAGTCTACATTCCACGACTTGTGAGTCCAACACCCAGGGATGGAGACATTGTTGATGCTCAGGTCAACAAAGAGCTTCAAATTCGAATCAGGGCTACAGCGACACATGCAACGTAAGAGTGACGATATTAACAGGGAGTAGTCAAAACACAAAGCATTGACATTACTTTTGCAGAATATGGTGAAGTGATATGAATGGAAATTAATTTTTGGGATTATCCGTGATATTTTTCCAGATTAAACAACCTCATCATGACCGGACCACTGAATATTAGCAAGCACAGGACTACTCATGAAGAGTTTATTATTAAATGGTCACCCACTCAAAGGGACTTGGGCCTTTATTACCCTGTGTGCTTTGCTGTTGAGGCCGTTGGAGGGTGAGCAGCAACTTTCTTCATCATTCAACAGTTTTTATTTGTGCATCAGCCATAATGTAAATGTGGACACACTTGCAGGGACCCAATCATTCTAGACAAAAGTATGACAAATCTCTAAATCACTCCTATTGTTACCTTTCAGGAATCGCATCTATCAGTCTGAGATGCGCTGTGTTTTGGTGAGAGTTAAGCAAAGCAGGGGTGAGTAATTCTACCGAAAACACAGACAAAATAAAATAAGCCTGAGGTTAGATGACAGGGACGGACAAGGACCAGTTAACATATGTGTCAGCATGTGGTGATGACAGAAATAGGAAATACACTGTGCACATGCCGGCAGTCTGTAATTGTTGATAACGTTTACTGAGAGACATTTACTCTTACCAATATTTTACAAATTCTAATTACCTTATTGAACATTTCCATTTCCTCCTTACCTCAGTGGAAACCAATGTGATCTGCCATGAGTCCTCAATGACAGTAGAGGTTGACAAATCAACATTTTTTGGACTCCATGAGGATCATTTGCGCCTTAATGACCCCAGCAACACAATCTGCAGTCTTCAGACCCATTCCAACAGCACTCATGTTGTGGCTGTCATCCCTTTAAGTGCCTGTGGAACTGAAATCGAGGTACAGTCATCAGACTTTTTTTATTCTTTTCAAGTACAAAAATAACCAGGACAAGTGACAGTTGATCAGATTGCTATTCAATTGTCAAATCGCTCTTGTTATGATATGATCAAAGTAGAAACTGGTTGGAATGAAATCTTTTTTCCAAGGTGGATTTGAAGTCTGCTTGTATTGCTTTCAGACTGACTTATATTTCACCTTCTTACTGCAGGAAGATGAAAATAACCTGATTTTCAAGAATGAAATCACCACCGTTGACGATCTCAGAGAGATTGTCACCAGGCATCACCTGCTGGAAGTGCAGTTCTACTGCCAGTACCCAAAACGACAAAACTTGACTCTGGGCTTTACGGCACACAGGAAGAAATGTCACAGTTTGGGACAAAGGCTTTGGCACATTCACCTACGAGTTTGAGTTCTTCCCAAACAGTGCATTTGATCAGATGATAGATCCAAACTCTTACCCACTGGAGTATGACCTTGGGACAGACATCTTCATGCAGATCAGGGCCATATCCACAACCAACAACACAGAGCTGTTTGTTGAGTCATGCAAAGCCTCACCATATGACAACCCTAACTACTGGAACACCTATACCATCATTGAGAATGGGTATGTCTGCATATGCACCCCAAGTGATGGCTTTTACTGACACGGTCAGTGACTAGTACGGCATGAACACAGTTGTTTGATATTTTAATCCAAACCATGCGATGTGTGTTATTCACATGGAGTTTGGGGTATTTTGACAGAAAATCTGAATGTGACCATGTTCCAAGAGTGAAATTGAAATTATTCTATCTATCTTTTAAGAGGAGGAAGACTAAGGAAGGACTGCTAAATGCATAAATACATAAATAAGTAGATATACTTAAGTCGACAATAGGTAAAAGCGAAAACAGGCAGAACTCTCTTATACGTAGTACAATGAGAAACAGAATGGTGAGAGTTAATGCTCAAAAGAAGCACATGCATACACTTGCATATGAGTGCTTTGTCAAAGAATGTGAAAGTGTGAATAAACTGCTTTGTTTCTCTCCGCTCTTCCAACTTTTCAAGGTGTCCAGTGGACGCAACTGTTCAAGTCTACAACCCTGCACACCCTAAACAGTTCAGGTTCAGCATGAAAGCCTTCAAGTTCATTGGACTTCACGACCAAGTGAGGAAGATAAATTTTTTTCATACATAGTGCTACAACCCCTTGGGAGATATTTATTGTGTTTGACGTGATTGAAATTACCAATCCAGAAATATAAAGAAGTATAACAAAAACTTAGCAGAGTATTGTGAATACAAGCACATCCTCTAACACAATGCTATGCTTGCTGTCATAATGACATGTTGTTGTTGTCATTTTAAGGTTTACATCACCTGCTCAGTCCTGGTTTGTGAAGCAGGAAACCCAAATACCAGGTGCTCCAGGGGATGCGACAGATCAGCGAGCTCCAGCAATGGCCGTAGAAAGAGAGAGGCCTCCATCCAAACTGCCTCTCACTTTCTTTCCCAAGGTCCTCTGCGCTTAAAAAGATCAGAGGACAGCACAGAGCGCCTGGGACGCACAGGTAATTGTAGTGCTGACGCTGTATAAAATTGATAAACTTAAAATAAAGTTTTGTTAGCCTGCTTTGATTATGAGGGCACATTGATGAAATAGTTTTTAACTGTGTATGTCTTTTTCCTCAGCCGACACCCTGAATCTGAACCTGGTCTTCATTGTTGGATGCCTTCTTGTGGTTGTTGGAATGGTCTGTGCAGTCATTCTGTACAAAACCAAAAGCACAGCGGTCAGATATCAACCATTGCCAACTGAAGAAAAATAGGGCTTCGGTACGCCTTAGGATTTGAAAATGTGTGTGTATAAGTATTTTACTGAAACGGGTGCATGACCAGAGGATACTGCAGTTATCCTGTGGCCTTTTTTTTCTTCTTTTTTCTGGATGAAGGAGTTTCTTGGTTTGTGTGCGCAATTGTTTGTATGTCTGGACTATCTATCTTCCATGTTGGGCGTTCAAATATGAGTGAAATTTTTTTGCCTTGTATCACTGATCAAGAATTTTCATTCTAACATTGAATTGTCAAATAATGTGGTATTTGTACATTTTTCATCAATTGTCATCTAAAAAAATAGATGCAGGTGGAACGGAGATTTTGAAATGAGATGAAATGAAATAAAGTGATTTTCTACACCATCTCAGGTCAATATCCTTGTCGATTTAGAGTTTACCTGATCATTAAAAAGTCAGGTCAATACGTGAA
Organism: Carapus acus; assembly: GCA_900312935.1. Lineage (NCBI taxonomy): Eukaryota > Metazoa > Chordata > Actinopteri > Ophidiiformes > Carapidae > Carapus > Carapus acus. The sequence continues at coordinate 63,502 of OMPJ01045501.1, forward strand.
GCCAGGTTATCATACTGTCAGAACCTTGCGGATCAGTTTTGAATGTCACAAAAACTTCCAAAGGACAAATACAGGGAATATACTCAAAGAGTGTTGTGCTGAAAGTAACAAAACTTGTGATATTGATGAGGAACTGACATAGAAGAGATTTAAGGATAAATTCCACACGACACAAAGACAGTGCGATGGACATAATGTACACTGGGAAGATTATGCATTACAAACATAGGGAAGCCTCAACCTTGAATACATCTTGAACCTTAATATAATACAACAAATGTAAGGAGTCACAAACTGATGTTGTTGATGATGATGAAATAATGAGCCGAAATGTTGTTATTGAAAATATTGTGAAATGAAAGGATCCAATATCCCCATGCACAGTATGCTATCTAGCACAATCTGCAGTTTTCCTATGGCATGTGTTGGTAGAGAATGCCATCCTCTACCTGCTTTTCTGAGTCCACTTGGGACACTCGGGACTTGTGGACACTCAGGACTTGTGGACTGTCCTCCTGGACTGTTCCAATGTCTTCAATACTATCCAGCCCCCCATGCTTCAAGAGAAGCTAGCAAGGATGCGAGTGGACCCATGGACATTGCCAGTCTCCATCTGCACACCATCATCAGTAGCCAGAGGAGCCTGTGCAGCAATCGGCTGCTACTCCCAAAAGCAAGACCAACAAACTTAAGAAATTGTAAGAAATGTTCATGTTCTATGTTATATTGTGCCTGCTCAAATACCACGCACCTGCGAATGCAGTTAACCGAAACTCACCATTTCCCCATCTCTCTCTCTCTTGCTTAAATGTCACATCGCCCCACAGCTTTAGTGATAACACCCACCAGCCAATCACACGCCAGCTCTCCCACCTTCGCACAACAAAAACAACGTTACCCACTTCTCTACGCTCTTGCAGTACTTTTCCATGATCTAAATGCCTAAACTATGTTGTAAACCAACAGCATGCCGACGCTGCTCAACAACCCACGGTCAAAACTTTCGATCCATAACAGAGCCGACTTGACGCCAAACTCTGTCCGAGCCCAAAAGATAACAGAATCTGTGGCCGTGTTTATTTGTAATGACCTACACCAAAAATCTTCAAGTGCACACTTAGTATCATACAAAGTGTCCTTAGATAGATTTTTTTTTCATTTAATTTCTGGTCACATACTATTAGTATGTGTATACTATCAGTATATTACCACAAATAAGACCAGAAAAAACATGGTTCAGATATGATTGCTCAAAAAATGTTAAAGTGTATTACAATTTAAGAGAGAGAGATGTTAGATGTTAAACAGTTTACATGCACTTAACTTTGGATTCTGATACTGTCATGTTTTTTTTTTTTTCAACTTTTTTCCCACTAATGGACAATGAGCTATTATGCTGCTGCTGTTTTATTATCAGATGTTGTCAGTTATTTGACAATATCTATTTAAGTTTACATGTTCTTTATTTTTCTATTTTTGATACTATATTTTTCAATGAAAATAAACAATTCAAATAGTCAACAAGTACTATGCATTTGTGTATATCTACTTCTTACCCAATAGAATCAAAGAATTCAAATCAATAATGCGTCAAACTGATAATCCAATCGGATCAGAACCCTAAGGGCATGAAAATAAAATAAATATTTTGAAATCAAATTATCAACATTATCAATTATTTGTGCATTTTGACTTATTACTGAATCGATATCGAAGTGTTTAAAACAATATCGAATCGAATCGAAATCGAATCGAATTGTTACCCAAAGTATCAAAATCGAATCGAATCGTGAGGTTCTTAACAATACCCAGCCCTAATTTTTATGCTAATATCGGTGGGCCGATATTATCGGACATCTCTAGTTTTTTGCTTACTTTCCATATGAAAGTAGCCAACGTTAGATTCCTAGCAGGCTAGGCGCTAATGACGAGCGAGCTGTCAACTTGAGAGCGACGCCAAGCCAAAGAATTCTGCTCCAAATTACGGTCGTATGAAAAAGTTTGGGCACCCCTGATTATTTTCAAGATTTTCCTCTACAAATCATTGGTTGTTCGGATCAGCAATTTCAAAAATATATATCATATAGCAGACAAACACAGTGATATTTGAAAAGCGAAATGATGTTAAAAGGATTCACAGAAAGTGTACAATAATTACTTAAACAAAAGTAGGCAGGTGCATAAATTTGGGCACCCTTGTTGTTTTATTGTTTTGAATACCTTTAGCACTAATTATTGGAACACAGAATTTGTTTGGTAAGCCCACTGACCCTTGACCTACATACACAGGTGAAAGCAATCATGAGAAAGAGTATTTAAGGTGGCCAGTTGCAAGTAGTTCTCTTCTTTTCATCTTCTCTGAAGAGTGGCAACATGGGAGCCTCAAAACAACTGACAAATGACCTGAAAACAAAGATTGTTCAACATCATGGTTTAGGGGAAGGATACAAAAAGCTAGCTCAGCGATTTCAGCTGTCACTTTCTACTGTGAGGAACATAGTGAGGAAATGGAAGACCACAGGCACAGTTCTAGTTAAGGCTCGGAGTAGCAGGCCAAGAAAAATCTCAGATAAGCAGAGGCGAAGGATGGTGAGAACAGTCAAACTCAACCCACAGACCAGCTCCAAAGACCTACAACATGATCTTGCTATAGATGGTGTCACAATCTGGTGGTGGTTCCATCATGCCGTGGGGCTGTGTGGCCAGTGCAGGTACTGGCAATCTTGCTGTAGAACCCAGACATAGAAATATTTGCTGAAAAAAATAATCTGTGCTAAATTGTTGTCAATGGGAATGGGTAAGAAAGAAACAAAGTCTAGATTTTTGGAAAGCAGCATTCAATGACCAAATTTGGCAATGTAGCACATTTGCAACGTTGGGCTTTTCAGGTGGAATTTTGACATAAGTACAGTAGCTACTACTACAAAAAAAACAAAAAACAATAACGGTATAATAACTTTATTCAAACTCAAATTCTGTTTACAAACTCCAAACAGATCAGGCACAACATTACTCAACATGGTAAGCGATGTAGCAGTTGCGCTTCTCGTTGAAGCACAGGCGAACGTTGAACTTGACACTAGAGATATTGAAATAGGCCCGATATTGAAATAAAAATGTAATATTGGTATCGGATTGTTTGGCTTTAAAACGGATAAAATAAAAACCGATAAAAATAAAGTAATCCTTGCGTTACACCGAGATAGTGCGCTCCTGAAGCGTTTACCGGCGCACATATCGGTATCGGTCGATATCGGTATCGGTAAATTGAGAGTTGGACAATATCGGATATCGGCAAAAAAGCCAATATCGGCCATTCCTACTTGACACATGAAGAGTCAGTGAAACCATCTTTGCAGACTTTGCATCTGCCACGGTTGCTGACTTTTATGGGCAACATTGTCACATCGAACGTCATCTGGTTGGTCTACCCAGGATGCCCTTGGAGAGTAGACTGTGGCGATTTCTCCAGTGCGCCTTCCTCTTTGTGTCACCAGCACATTTGTCATGATCAGACCAGTAGCTACAGCAGCCTGGAAGTTGCGGTGTTTCAGGATGTCCTTCCTGTTGATGGCCAGGGCATTGCAGAGCAATTACAGGCCATTTATCCGGTGAAAAACATGTGCAGATGATATACTATCAGAGCCTTACAAACCCAGCGTTGCATATTTGCAACGTAATCAAAATGATGGAACCTACAAAAATACACCGACATATAACTGAAAGACTATAATATTTTTTTTTTACTCTCTAGGCATTCTTCTACCTGTATTGATCAACTTAAAACTGATTTCTTACCTTGACATAGAACAGTTTGGTGTGTGAACTTGAGAAGCGAAGGAACATGTGGCTCAACTCGTGGCAGTCATCTTGGATTGAATGGTGACACAACACAACACTAGATGGCAGCATTCAATGTAGCATATTTGCTTCTTTGGGTTCTTGGTAGAGATGTCCGATAATATCGGCCCACAGATATTATCGACCCGATATTGGCATAAAAATGTAATATGATTGTGTAAAAAAAATGTAATGATTTTTTGGCTTTAAAACCGATAAAATAAAAACCGATAAAATAAAGTGATGCTTGCGTTACACCGAAATAGTGCCTATACGCTCCTGAAGCGTTTACCAGCGCACATATCGGTATCGGTCGATATCGGTATCGGTGAATTGAGAGTTGGACAATATCGGATATCGGCAAAAAAGCCAATATCGGACATCCCTAGTAAGTCGTATACACCATTTTTCATTAGTGCATTATACGACCAAGATGGGGGCACAAGGCTAATTAATCTGCTTCCTAACAGTTATCAATAACTATATCAAGGTTGCTGAATTACTTTGGAATATTACCTTGTGAAGTTTTCAACCTGTAGGTCCACGGAGGGGCTGAAAGCATATCTATATACAGTATATAAATACTGTATATATATATATATATATATATATACGTATATATATACAGTATATACCTGTATATACATGTATATATGAAAGCAGGTCTATATGATGGCCACCAGAGGGAGATGTGGCATCACACGCCTGTCTGGTGTGTGTGTCACTTATCTCTCATGACCTGAGAGTGCTTCATACCAGGTGTGTGTTCTTTAAGTGTTGTTTAGGTGGCTTTGCAGTCTCTTGTGGAGCTTTCACACTTTTTCTCCAACGCCTTTCCCTCAGGCCTTGGTCTGATGGGATTCACCCATGATGATCCCATCAAATTTTAAGTTACCCTCAAAATGCAACACTGCCACCACAGACACAATGATGGTGATTTGATTGGTCTGACAGCCTGCAACAGTGTGTACAGAGATTTAATACTTTTCTGTCTTCCCCCCACAGATTCCAGATGAGTTTGATAGAGGTAAGTGTTCACATGCTAATGCATATTTTGGTCAATCTGTGTGTATGTCTGTTGTGACGTAGGAGAGCTCAAGGGAAAACGGCCTCTCAGGCTTCAGTCAAAATTAAATCAAAATTAGCTTGTCTTTGTTAACGGTGAGATAAAGGTATGTGTTTACGTGCCCTTGGTTTACATTATTGGTCCCAGTGAGGCGTCTTCTCTACTTGTACTGCACATTTGTGCTTTTATGCTTGTGGAAATAGGAGGTGTGTATCTATTAGAGATGTCCGATAATATCGGCCCACCGATATTATCGGCCCGATATTAGCATAAACACGTAATATCGGTATCGTTTTTTTTTGCTTTAAAAACCGATGAAATAAAAACTGATAAAAACAAGATAATGCTTGCGTTACACCGAAATAGTGCCTATGCGCTCCTGAAGCGTTTACCGGCGCACATATCGGTATCGGCTGTTATCGGTATCGGTAAATTGAGAGTTGGACAATATCGGCATATCGGCATATCGGATATCGGCAAAAAAGCCAATATCGGACATCCCTAGTTCTTGGGTACATAAATTAGTCGAGATGTCTGATAATATCGGCCCACCGATATTATCGACCCGATATTGGCATAAAAATGTAATATTGGTATTGGATTTTTTGGCTTTAAAATCGATGAAATAAAAACCGATAAAAATAAAGTAATGCTTGCGTTACACCGAAATAGTGCCTATGCGCTCCTGAAGCGTTTACCGGCGCACATATCGGTATCGACCGATATCGGTATCGGTGAATTGAGAGTTGGACGATATCGGATATCAGCAAAAAAAGCCAATATCGGACATCCCTTTAAATTAGTTAATGCATTCAACAAAAAAGTTATACTTTTTTTGCCATAACCTTTGAACTTTATGTTACATATTTGCAACAGAGGGCGCTACGGGGTTAAAGTTGAAGGTTGCACGGATTCCAGTCAGTATCAGCAGATTCGTGCGAATAATGTTCAAGAATCAGTGACGAAGTTGAAGTTGCGCAGGGGCTGGATACTTTAACAAGACAACGACCCTAAACACTGCTGAAATTCTACTCAGGCATTCATGCAGAGGAACTACTACATGCAGAGGAAGTACAATGTTCTGGAATGGCCATCTCAGTCCCCAGACCTGAATATTATTGAAAATCTGTGGTGTGATTTAAAGCGGGCTGTCCATGCTCCGAAACCATCAAACCTGACTGAACTGGAGATGTTTTGTAAAGAAGAATGGTCAAAAATACCTTCAACCAGAATCCAGACCCTCATTGAAAGCTATAGGAAGCGTTTAGAGGCTGTTATTTCTGCAAAAGGAGGATCTACTAAATATTGATGTAATTTTTCTGTTGCGGTGCCCAAATTTATGCACCTGCCTACTATTAAGTAATTATTGCACACTCTCTGTAAATCCTATAAACTTCATTTCACTTCTCAAATATCACTGTTTGTCTGCTATATGATATATTTTTTTGAAATTGCTGATCTGAACAACCAATGATTTATAAAGGAAAATCTTGAAAATAATTGGGGGTGCCCAAACTTTTTCATACGAGTGTAGCTATTGCTAGTCGGCACAAGGATGGTGCTTTCACCACGCCAGCCGCCCGTATTATCACTGGTCGGACGGTCAACGACACGAGATGTGTTTGGTTACGTTTTATTCTTGATTGTGGGTTCTTATTAATGGCAATAAACAGATGTAAACGGTTACGTTAGATATAATCCAGATATGCAATCACCGAGTCACCAGCTTAGTTAATGCTATGCTGCTAACGTTGATTTAGCCGGTCAAGCTTGGAGTACTGTCCCCGTTCTCAGTTGAGGCCCTGTGAAAATATCTATATTTTCTTCCTCATTTTGTGCTGAGAGGACCCATTTCACAGCTTCAAGTGGACATCACCATGGGAGGATATTCAAATATGTTCTAAAGGATACATGATATTTGGGGCTTGTCAAGCACTGTGACTCAGTAGAAGAACCAGTACTTGGTTTGACATTTAGTTGGCATCACCAAACAACGTGGATTACAAAAGAAGGCGTGATCACATAAGACTTTAAAGGTGAGAGTCCTTGTTTATTTTTTAACATTCGGCGTTTGCAGACAATTACAGTGAACCTACCATCTGTCCTATGCTCATGAATGCTGAGATGTCCCCTTCCCCCATAAACATTGCTGAGTGGTTTGACCTCATTGTGGACTATGGTTAAGCATTTCTGGTTAGATTGGGACAGAATAAGGTTTTCGAAACTGAGATTTATTTTGTTGTTTTTGTTGAGGTTCATTGTCACCCGCTGCAGGTGACGATGACCTAAAATGCACAAAATATAGCTAAGTGTTTGTTTGGTAAACATCCTCCTCTCAGTCTCTCTCTACTGTTCTTTGAGCTGCTAGGGTTTACATTTCTCCTGGTCAATAGATCAATAAAGTACCTACCTACTAAATGCCCTTTGCATCCTGGACATAACATGGAATAACAGTGAATGTCACTGCCACTTGCCAGGGAGTTGAATTTTCACGTACCGGTAGCTATTCTAAATCCTTTTCACATGATTCTCAGCTTTTTTGTCTCAAAGTCTGCCTGCAGAACCTTAGCCCCTATGAATGTAGAGCAGCTCATATACCCTGGATCTTTCTGTGGATCTTTAATAGTTTAGATAGTATAAAAGTTGAGTTGAAAAGTAAATTTTGACAATAACATGTAAAAACTACAGATAATAACATAAATATCAAGCATGTGGAGAGCTATACTTAACAGCAAACCTCAGCAAATGTGAATCAATTTCCATTGTTCTATCATAAATGTCCTGTATTCAACCCAAACCATTAATTGTCACAAAATACACAAAATATTTGTAGCTCAACTGATCCGTGCTCTGGTTTTGTAGACATGGTAAGATGTTCTGTCGAGCAACATCGAGTGGACAGAGAATCCACCCAAGGTGCTTGCATTTCCCTTTTTTCCAAACTGTTAAATTTATTATCATATCTTGTCTCTCCTCATATTCAAATGGGTGTAGATGATGTGCGAGGTGATGCCAACCATCAGCGAGGCTGAAGGTCCTAACGGAGGCGGTGGGAGTGGACGGGGTTCTGGCTCTCCATTGCAGTCGGATTCCGAGGGGCACTTTGAGTCTTTGATGGTGTCCATGCTGGAGGAAAGGGACAGACTTCTCGAGACACTGAGAGAAACTCAGGAAAACCTTGGCCTGACTCAAAGTAAGCTACATGAAGTCAGCCACGAAAGGGATTCACTGCAGAGACAGCTGAATACTGCTTTACCACAGGTAGGTGAAAATGATGAAGCCAATTTGAAGCCAATTCTCACGTACTGCAAGATGTACATTGTTGTTCTGATACTTGATTTGACGAAGTGTTGGAAAGAGTGTGCTGACAACAGGTGTTCTATATTTTTACACTGTGTAGATGTTTTGAGTTTCCACCACATACAAATTAGAAAGGGTGATGTTCCGTTTTGTATCCAAACCGTAATATCAAATGACTTGTGACTAGCACGCTCCACTTTACAGCATTATAGTCACCATTGGAGGATGAGACACAATTAACACAGCTGGGTTTCTCCTGGGTCCTCTGGAGTACTGCTGCTTGCATGTATAATTAGTTCACTGCGGATAAGGTAGCAATTTTGCAGCATCACAACATCATTATTGCCTCAAAATCACACAAAACACATGAGTTGAAGTGGCCCTTGAGCCCCTGTAGGTGAACATTTTGTTAGGAAGTGAAGCGTGGCGGCGGAGCGCTGAACACGTCAGCCCAGAGGAGCAGCTTCATGAGAGAAGCAAGAGCGAAGTTGACGCAAAGCATCATTAGCACGTTGTCGGGATTGCCACAAATTTTAATCCAATAAAATGTTAAAAATAGCAGGAGTGGATTGAAGTGATCAGTGTAAATGTTATGTATGGTTGTGTGAATATGAAGGTTTATTCCGAAGGTTGACAAGTGTGCAAATCTTGATCTTTCTGATTGCCTCCTCAAACGGTATATGGGGAGCTATACAGAGGCTGTGGATAGCAGATAGCAAGGAGGATAGCGAGAATACAACAGCAAACACTGTGGTTGGTATTGCTCGTATTACTTCAGCATAGACTGAACGAACTCGATGATTAAATCACAACATATCTATGTGGAGTCTGCTGTATGAAAGCATTTGTTTGTGTATGCCTCAGCATCTTGCCTTTCATTTTGAAAGGGCCACACATGATTCCATGCTGCTCTCTTAAGGTTAACCGTACCAACTCTTTGTTCTCATCCAACAAACTTTTGCGATTGTCATTTTACAAATTTCTCTACACCATAATTTTTCACTTTGTGTGAGAACATGCGTCTTTTCTCCAAGTTCACTACATTTGTTGACATCCTACAGAAATAGCATGAAGTTGAATGGGTCTTCACCGACAATGAAGCTTTAAATCATTACATGTACAATTCAAGTCGTATGATCAGAGATCCCAATGAAGTTTTGGGTTGAGCGTGGAAAGAAATTTGGATAAGCTTTGTAGAGGACAGGTGATATTATTTTTCTCTCCACCTTTTTTTCCTTGGTGAGAGCAACCTTCTGCTGGAATGCAGAAACATTCCATTACAACTTGCTCACATGTCAACAGTTTTTTGAACTTCAGCAGTGCCCTGCTGCACGATGTGGTTGCTGTTAATTTTTTTGCCCATTGTTTAGACCATTTATGTGACATTCCACATCCACTTTTAAAGCTAATGATGTGGTACAACATTTTACTCCCTACACAACTGTACCAGCATTAACGTGCAATTGACAAAACCTTTTAAATCTGTAAAGGTAAAGTCAGTAATGGAGATGATTTCACGGATATTCTTCAAGCAGTTGTCTTTATGATTTGACATTGTTGAATATGAAGGGAATACCGTCTCCCTGCTACCTGGCACTCAAGGGAGTGTAAACCAACTAAAAGTCAGACCTTTCTTAAAGCGCTGTAGTAATGGCTACATTTAATGGAAAGCAGTTGTTGCTGTAAAGAAAAGCGTGCCATAGATACAGTAAATGCAATTCAGTTGCCTTGAAAATATTTAAAGTTACTTACAACAATTACGCTAGCATCACTTAAGCATTTTGTTCTTTGTTTTGAATTAAGTTTAATCAGTGGCTAACCAAATCCCTAAGTCAAGTGAGCTCTTAAGGGGTCAATGGTACAAGGACATTTATTGATAGTAGATGGCAGCAAGTGAATGAGACAAAGACTGACTTGTTCCCAATCGTGATGTGAAAGTGAGCGAGTGCTAATGTTGCCTTGTTGAAAATGTGAGCTGAATCACTAATTCTAAACTGTAGTGGTTATAAGCACAGATCCGACCATCACCCCTGGTTTAGTACCTTGAAAAGGCAACGGTTTATTGCTAAACATGTCTAAGAAAGACATTTGCATTACATTTACCTAAAAGGTGCTTCGCCATTTTTGTGAGGAACTGACTTAATTATCAAGTATCAAGAATTTCAAAGATACACCGTAGGTTGTACGTTCAATTCTATCCTTAAGCTGCATTTTAGCTCTCTGTTTGTGTGCAAGTGGCCAGGAGGCTAAGCAGCTCTGAATTGAAGCCATTGTCGTGTCTAATTAGTTTTTGACACAGCGTCCTACTTTAGGACGACAGATGCCCTCTACTCAGTGTCAGTTTTCACCACACACTATGCGCTTTTAAGAAGGGCTGAAGTTGTTATGCGTGGACAATTGGCTTCAATACCTACTCCCAATACATTGCATTTGTGATCAGGGCAATTACTTTCTTTTAAAGTACTCATATTTTCTTTTGGGAGATTTTGTGTAATTCTCATTAAAATAGTGGAAATAGACTTACAGGGTACCTTCAAAGTGAGTTAGACTGGTTTCCCTTGTCCCCAGGGAACCAAAACCTTAGAATTTGAAAATCCTCGTCTGATTATTGTTCATTTTGCATTTTTCATGCCCTGAAATCATGTCTGATCATTGCACAACATCCTTTTGCTTGCACAACTATTTTGTTGTCAGCTGCGTGTTATATCAATAATAATCAGTATGTTTTGGAGCCTGTTGTGTGGACATGTCATTGCTGGTATTTTAGTTTGACAGTACCAGTCCAATTTTACAAAACAATAATTCATCTGCCTTCACCAAGATGCTCTAATGATTAAGGCAAACAGGTGGGGGAATTGGCAATTAACTGCATCAGTGCAGTAAACGTTTGTCAAAGACAAGTATGCATTTACAATGTTAAATACATCAAGTTACATGATCATATCATACATTGAGTATGATAATCATACTTAACACACTGAAAATACTCAACGGTGTTCTATGTCTACCTCTCTTTTCATGTATCATATTTTTATATTTAGTAACAGGGTTGGCTGAAATTGAGATTGTCTATGTATTTCCTATATATATAGACACACACACACGCACACACACTGTATACCACTGGTCCCCTGTTTGTGGTGATGCATTTTCCAGTGGCATTGTATTGGACTGCTGAAGGCGACAGTCCAAATAGTACTCATCCCTGAAAAGCTGGTGTTCCCTGTTATGGTACACTGTTCCTTTAAGATGTTGGCACACATTTTCATGCCACTGCCTTTAATCTCTTCCACTGTTCTGTGGCTTATAGCGGAGCTGAGAGCACTTCTAACCCGCATGTCACTCATGTATTCTTTCCTCTGACTGAGTCCAGTTTTCTGTGCTGTGGGAATAGTTGGAGGAAGCACTAATGGCCATTGAAAGTGCATGTTGTGGGTGGTATTTTGTTCTATTTGTTGCATATTTTCATTTAGCTTTTGATCTATCTCCCTCTGACAGATAATGTCTTAATGTTAATAATACTGAGTTGAAATGTAATGCTGTATGGCATAGAAATATATGGTGTGATGTGATATGGATTGCTTCCTTCCGCCATCTTGATTAAAAATTGACACAACTACTATTGTATTATTTCAATATATGCTGCTCAATAGATGTTCATATTGCCATTTTTTCTTTGTAAGAAACAATGGCAATGGCATTTATGTCCTCACATTTTGCAATGAAAACTGCCACCTTCCTTGATACTCTTGTGCTCTGAGTGACTTAAGAGAAGTGATATGCAATTGTAAGAGGAGGGTGAAGGCAAGTCGAAATCTTGGATGCCGTCGTACATCTCAACCTCAGCTCCTGCTCTGGAATGTAGGAAGTCAGCCACTGTGTAATTATCTCCAGGGCCTGCCTCTCATCGCCTGCCATTGGCTAGCAAAGGGGAAACCTCAATCCCAGCCAATAGAAAACGTATGTGTACTTGGCAGCCCCAAACTTCTGCCAGTGGCTGGAAAAGCTCAGAGGCCGGGTAGGAGGGAGGTGAAGAATACTTGAGGTAGTCCCTAAAAGGACGATCAGTTCCAGCAGACACAGCCCCCACATCCATGTCTTGCTATTTGTAACATTGCGATGAGGCCTCAAGGTGCTTGTTCTGCCAGATCAACAATAAAAGCAGTGCAATACCTTTTCTGTTGGTGACCTTTTCTGCCTCGCATTTCCAAGAGAAGCCAAAAGGGCTGTGATCTTAGTGCCAAGACCATAAAGATTGATGAATCTTTTATCTTGATGACTTTGAAGGTTTTTAAGCACTGCATTTGTTGCTTCATTTACACAAAGTGATTTTGCATCCTTGCCTCTAATTTCTGCCCCATCATTTCTGGTATTCATCTCTGGGCAAATTTCTCTTTGAAAACCCAAAGAAGACCTCAATTTATTTATGGCCATTCTATCCTAGATAGAACACAATTTTGAGCATGTGTGTTCACATCTTAGCTCCATTTCCTTGTACAAAGGCCTTTATGTTGAGCAGTCCTGCTGTGGTCTTATCCGCTTTAGGAGTTTGCTGCATTAACCAAGGAGGTGAATGTGTGTCGAGAACAATTGTTGGAGAAGGAGGAAGAGATTGCTGAGCTTAAGGCTGAGAGGAACAACACACGGGTAAGTGAAATTGATGAAATGGCTGGTATCACCTATTCACGATTGTACAGGGACACATCATTTTGACTATCAACACTTCATCTTACCTGCTCACTCTGAAACAAAACTTGAATATATTGTGAAATAGCCTCTCATGTTGACATTCAATTACACTTAAGTCCTTTACAAGTGTGACAGTGCATGAGAATTTATAGCAGATAGATTGAGTTGATAGTGTGTTTTTACGTCATCTTCATGTCTCAACATCTCAACAACTACTGTTTTGCTAAAATCTTACAAATTCTACTACTATTGCTCCGTCATTCTGAATCAGTCATTCAAAAATCTGACAAACATTCAATCATCTGGTGTCTCTATGTATTCCTACTTATACAGCCGTATTGCATGAGTAACTGATTGTAATGGCTGTTCTTCAAGAATTCAGGAAATGCAAATTCACTTTTGCAAACATTCTTGCTGCAATGCTTTGCCTTCTTGTTCTAGAAATTGCTTTTAACCACCTCTGAGTCTTACATCATTATGTCCATCCTCTGTCCAGCTCTTGTTGGAGCATTTAGAGTGCTTGGTGTCCCGCCACGAGCGTAGTTTGAGGATGACAGTGGTAAAGAGACAAGCTCAGTCGCCAGCAGGGGTGTCCAGTGAGGTTGAGGTTCTCAAAGCCCTTAAGTCACTCTTTGAACACCACAAAGCCCTGGATGAAAAGGTACTATTCGGTTGTGTTTGAGAGATTGGTAATCAAATGTAAGGTAGAGGATTGAAATTATTATTATTATTAATTCTCTATAATTCTTTGCCATTTTTGCAGGTAAGGGAACGACTGCGTGTGGCCTTGGAAAGATGCAGTGCATTGGAGGAGCAGCTTACCATTTCTCACAAAGAAGTAAGCACTTTTACTCTGAAGTTGACATACATGTGTAAACAGCAAACCTGTGAATGGGAGGGAGCACAGTAGGCCTGGTTGGGAGGAAATTTACAGGTGGCCAATATGTAGCAACTGTAACTGACACAGCAGCTAGATGAACTTTGATAACAATATCTGATATTGGTTGTCAGTAAATGACAACCACTGGACAGCCAAACGTGGTAGGATGCGTGACACCATGACTTACTTATCTTGAATAGCCTCCACCATTAAGTGATCCACTTAGCACCCACTAACATATACGTGCATGTGCACATGAATGTGAAATAAGGACAAGTCTTGAGTGCCTTGAATGGGATTAAGAATCACAAAAGGTCCAGAGGACATGTCCTAGATTTCTGCCCATTTTTCTGTTATATGCTGAGGCTTTTCATACTAAGTACTTTTTTTTCATATATATATACAGTATATTCTCCAGCTTTTGCCTTGGAACATACGTGCATCAATCAAACATCCATGTTTCCTTTAGTAGCTTCCTAAGGCAACATAGCCTCTTACTGTTTGTTCTCTGGCCTTCGTAGAAAGTGACGTGTGGTGTTGCTTTGTGCGTCATTATGTCTGAGGTAACAACCACCTTAGAGATGGTTTTACTGGCACTTGCGCTCCTCCTTTGAAACTTATCTTTGTCTTTCTTCTTGCCCCTTTTACATTTTAAGGAATTTTATGTTAAATGAAATGGTGGGAAAAGGTATCATTTTTAATTGAGAGATGGCAAAGAAGATGTGATCCAGATTAATTTATTTCATGTTGTTTACAATCTGAACTCTTTTAGCTGACATATCTCAGGGAGCACAGCAGCCAAAAACGTGGACTGGTGGATGGGACCAATGAGATTAACCATAACTCTGAAAACACACCGAGCACCAACGGCAAGGTGAGGCCATTCATTAGGCTGTGAATTGTCTGGAGATTGGACAATGCTTGCTTATGTGTGACCAGTCTGTGGCCATTCACTCTGTCTCATTTTGTTTTTTTCTACATTTCTCTCTCCTAAAATGCATTAAACATGTTACATTTTCAGTGAACATTTTTAATATTAAGCAAGTGATTTCATGAACACGAAAAAAATGTGATTTGAGAACCAGTATTGTCAACATTAGGCTTCCTCTAAGGTTGTGATGTCAGATTGTTTGGTAGGATATGGTTGGTAAGGTTGTGCAAAATCAGTGGCTCTATATTTACATACAGTATACATAGACATAAGTCGGGGTCATATGTACGGAAGCTACACTGGTGTGATAATCCGATCCTACATATCTTTTCGAAGTTATCCTTATGCTCTCGCTCTACCCTTTACGATGCACCTTCAGCGTTCCTCAGATGGATCACTTAGCCAGGAGGAGGAGCTGGTACCTGGCATTGGGAAGGTGGGTGAGCTCCAGGAGGTGGTGGACCGCCAGACAGCTGACTTGAGTCAGATGAAGGAGCGCATGGGTGCAATGTCATCACGCATCAGTGAACTGGAAGAGGATCTGGACACTGCCAGAAAGGACCTCATCAAGTCTGAAGATATGAACACAAGACTGCAGAGAGACCTCAGAGAGGTAATTGTGACTGCATGTTATGAAATGAATTAAGCCCACAAGAACCTATATACCATCATCATCTTTTGATATTCAAATGTAATCATAATTATATGAGTGTACTGGTTGATATGTTAAGAGTGTATTGCTTGAGTCCCTAATGTGTGTATTGTATTCCAATAGTCAATGGCTCAGAAGGAAGACATGGAAGAGAGGATCACAACGCTAGAGAAACGTTACTTGGCAGCTCAAAGAGAGGCTACCTCAGTCCATGACCTCAATGATAAGCTGGAGAATGAAGTGGCAAACAAGGATTCACTCTATAGACAAGTAGGTGTCCAACCCATTGCTACAACTCTGTAATCACACATCCCAACTGATTGCAATTTCAATATTCATGAACTGTGAATTACTTCACATTCGATTCCTAGTCATTATCAACTGACAAGTGTGTGTTGGTTTCCAGCGCTGGAAAAAGTGTTTAAATAGTGCACATAATTCAATTACCATATTTTCCAAATTTAAGTGGCACTTTTTTCATAGTTGGGCTAGAAGTGCGACTTATTTACAGATGTGAAATTACTAAAATATACAATTTCACATGTTCGTCATTTTCACACTGACAACTGCACAAATGCACTCTAGGGCTTATTTATCAGTATCAGCCCCTTTAACACTGAAAATTCAAAATGTCACCATTTAGGTAATTCATGACATCTGAGAAAGACTGAACTAAAATGACCCGAAAAGCTGCAAGCTGCATATTTTACTGAAATATGCAGCTGAAAATGGTTATCAAGCAGCAGAGAGAAAGTTTGGAGTGAGTGACAAACTTGTGATGGACTGGCGAAAAGCGAAGGTTCTTCTTATTTCAATAAAGAAAACAAAAAAAGCTTATCGCAGGCTAACAGCTAAAGCAAAAATTCACCAATGGGTGCTTGAACAACGGGCTGCTGAGAGAAGCTTGTCCATGGCGCAGTTATGTCTACAAGCCCAGCTAATTGCCAAGGAGAAGAATGTAGATCACTTGACCGGAGGACCTTCTCAGTGTTTCCCCCTCATGCAACGCTGTTCCATACCTCCTCTCACTGTTACCTTGATTTTTGTAGACTGAGGACAGAAATCGACAACTCCAGGAAAAGTTGGAGCTTGCAGAACAGAAGCTGCAGCAAACTATCCGCAAGGCTGAGACTTTACCTGAGGTGGAGGCTGAGTTAGCCCAGAGAGTTGCTGCTCTCACAAAGGTATTATTTTTCCACAGCTGTGCTGTGCATCTTAATGTCAATAAATCTCTCTCCCTTTACTTCTCTCTCTCCTTTTTCAAAATGTCTTATCTCTCAGCAGTGTGCTTATTTGCGTGTTCCTCTAGACACATTTGTTAGTCTTGAATCATTCAACTATTTCCCCAATTATTGTTATTGTAATTTTTTTTCAAAAGCATTTAAAATAATCTTGTGTTTTTGAATGAATTAAAAACCCTATTTTTTGTGAATATTGTCAAAGTGTTTTGTCTTGACAGGTCAGGAGAAGAGAGGGTAACATTTTGTACTGTGATTTGTGAAATCATGTTGCAGGCCTGCTAATATAGAGAAGTAAATGCAGCTTTTGTTTATGAAGTGACATGAAGTGAGTATTGACATCGCTTGGATGATATCAAAAACATTTGGTAACAAAGCAGTGGGCACAACGTGTCAAACTTTCTGCTGTCGTCCGAGAGATGTCAGCTGGCAGAAGAGAGAGGGTTGTCTGAGCGATATCGCCCGTAAGCCGTCTGCGGCTGGTCTGTTGGCATAAGCAGGCATTGTAAGCGTCTGGCCTTGCATAGTATTCTTGCCTTCTCTTGAGTAGGGGATGCCAGGGAATGTAATTTAACAGTTTTATTTTTACAGATGTTTTAAGGAATAGCAGTGTTAAGCACTGCATGTGGACAGTGTCCATCATTATGTAGCGTTTTAGATCAAAGAAAGGATGGAAGAATGACAGGACAATGACACTAAAGCAATCCCCATTGCATTTTGGATAGTAGTTTTATTTCAATGCAGAAAAAACAATTGTCATCCGTTTCCCTGTTTCCCCAGGCAGAGGAACGCCATGGCAATGTGGAGGAGAGCCTGAGGCAGCTTGAAGCCCAACTAGAGGAGAAAAACCAGGAACTGCTGCGGGTATGAAAATTTTAATTTAATGAGACACTTGAAAAAATTTTATTGGTATGAAGGCAGCCTTAATTGGTGCTTTCCTGTAGGCGCGTCAGCGAGAAAAGATGAATGAAGAGCACAACAAGCGTCTGTCTGAAACGGTAGACAAGCTTCTGTCAGAGTCTAATGAGAGACTCCAACTCCATCTTAAAGAGAGAATGTCTGCTTTGGAAGACAAGGTATTGTTAACATTAAATAGCTGCCTAGGCAGTAGTCTAGTCCCTTTTCCCTGATCAGTGTGTTTTCTCACATTTTTCCGTTTATTATCAGAATTCCCTCATACGAGAATTGGATCACACCAAGAAACTGATTGAGGAATCTCATCACGAGAAAGTGAGTGGCGGTTTCATGTCAATCATTACTGTCTCTTCTTATTCCAATAACAGTTTCATTCACATTTCTACAGTTGAAAATGGGTTAAGATAATTGTGATGAGCCAACTTTAATAGAGTCTCAGTAGTGAGGGGAAATTGTTTAGTTTATGTACCTTTTTTTTTCTTAATGGTGCAGTTGTAACACTTTAAAAGACTGTCTGCATCTGCTCTATCTATAGGAGCAGCTCCTGATCCAGATTGAGACCATGAGGGCAGAGAGTGAGCAGGGCAGAAGCAGAAGTAATTCCTTACTACACGGGTAAGCCTTTCACAATAATTTAGTTAAGATCACAACCACTTTGGATCTTGCTGTTAAGTTTTATTGTTGTTGTTGTTCTTTCAGAAGGTCTCATCTGAGCAGCACTCCAGATTTTAGGTATCCAGTGTCGGCATCCTCAATGATGGACAGTAACTCAGACCACTATGGCAGCGCTCTCGTGCTAAGGAGGCCGCAGAAGGGCCGAGTGGCAGCACTTCGTGACGAGCCTTCAAAGGTAAGCTTTGAACTGTAGATGTGCTCTTGCATTGTCAGCTTCAAATGTTTCACATCGGGAATAAAAATCTCATATCAGCCTAGATGATGTTAAATGGATATACTAACTTGCTAATTCATCTGAATTTCTGTAGTTGTTGCGATTGTCCACTCATTGAACA
The DNA here is from genome assembly GCA_900312935.1 of Carapus acus. Taxonomy (NCBI): domain Eukaryota; kingdom Metazoa; phylum Chordata; class Actinopteri; order Ophidiiformes; family Carapidae; genus Carapus; species Carapus acus. The sequence continues at coordinate 82,023 of OMPJ01045501.1, forward strand.
GAACAGTTTTTTCGCTTTCTCATTAAATGTATTGCGCGTGCAATGTTCCTTCCACTCTACAAAACTGCTTTCAATCTTATATCCGAGTTCTTTTTCTCCTCTTTGCACTCCAAACGTGGATATCAGCGACATGTAAGTCAATGTTGCTGAAATGTTTTTGGCTTAAGTTGAAAAAACTGATTTGTATGGAATGCCTCTTCATCTCTGATCATACATCCTGTCTCTGTCACTGACTGACATTTTTGCTTTTTAAACGTCATTTTTGTAGAAAGTGTTCCCTATGCATATTGTTGATAAATGACATATGTATTATTTCAGGTGCAGACCCTTAATGAGCAGGAGTGGGAACGAATGCAGCAGGCTAATGTGCTTGCTAATGTTGCCCAGGCATTTGAGAGTGACATGGATGCCTCAGACCTGGAGGAGGATAGAGAGACAATTTTCAGCTCAGTGGACTTGCTGTCACCAGGGGGTCAGGCAGATGCGCAGACTCTTGCCTTAATGTTGCAGGAGCAACTAGATGCTATCAACAATGAAATCAGGTACTGGCAGGCACAGTGAGCATCACCACCCAATCGATGCTTAAATTTCTGTGGCTTTAAGTCACTCCATCCGTTCCATCTATTAAGATGTTGTATATATCTGCCTCAAAGAACAACGCTCTGTGGGAATGAATGTAAACAAGAAATTTTAATTATGGGCTATTGAGTATGGTTCACAAGATTAAACATTCAGTAACTCGATGCACAATCGTTTTCCCCTGTTGATACTTTCCTATCTCATTCTGTTTGCTCAATCTTTTCAGAATGATTCAAGAAGAGAAGGAGAACACTGCCATCCGTGCAGAAGAGATAGAGGGCCGAGTCGGCAGTAGTGACAGTTTAGGAGGACGTTTTCGCTCCATGAGCTCCATACCACCGTCACTCTGTGCAGGCTCCTCGTGGGGCAGTTCGCCCCCTAGCTCTGGACACTCCACCCCTAGACGCATTCCCCGCAGCCCCAACCGTGAACTGGACCGCATGGGAGTTATGACTTTGGTAATATTTCCTGTCCGTCTATATGACTGTTCAGCTCTTCCCGACCAACACAAAACTGCATTGATACATTTTCAACAATCTGATTTTCTCATCTCCTTTGGCTGCACATTAACAAACTTAGATTTTGGCCTCTCTCTGGATGTACCCTCAATTGTCGCCATGAATCCTTATTTTATTTTTGCTTTTTATTTTATTTTTGTTTTTGTAGATCCAAATGTGGTTTGTGGTGTCCTTGGTATTCTACTCTTGCATGTAAATGAGTACTAAAGTACCATAGTTTGTGAGTGAATAACAACATACAGTTGAATGAATGCAGGTGACCTCTGTCTGTAGCACTATTGCTATGACCCCTACATCGTCGTCCCTCTCCCAGCAGACAGTCACATACCTGCCCTATGGTGCAACTAACTTCGATCATCCCACACTTGCCTGTAGTTATGTTCCATACCTTCAGGTACCAGCACAGCTCAGTTTGTCTCTTTTGAGGCTGGGTGCAGTGAACCTTTGTCTTTCTCCTATCTCTCACTGGATATTTTCCCCACAATTGTCATTATCAATTTTCAGCGAACCTTCAGTGCTTCTTTACTTTAGACAGTACCTCCTACTTCACTGTGGGAAACCTCAAGAGTATGCAATCTCCCAATTTCAAAGTGTATATAATTACTGTAGATTATGAGAGTTTATAATGGTGCTGTTTTTTACAAATAGACTCAATACAGCCCAATACTGCAGTAGATTCTACATGATTTATTTGCAGATCCTTGCATGGTCTAATTTGCAGAGGTTCTTCTATTGGGTAACTGCCACCAGTAATATTTTTGTGTGTTTGCCAATGTATACAAATATGATATACTCAACCAGCTTGTCAGTTTTTCTCAATGCTCCCCTTAATTTGAGTCAGTGTTCCAAGTCTTGCGAACATGGAATTCAAAGTCTTAAAACAATGTTAGATGTTTAGAACATTTCTCATATTAGCCATTGAAGTATCCAGTCACTTTTTAAAAACACATTGCGGGTATGTATATACATGTACTGTACATGTATGTATATACAGTATATGTACAGTATGTATATACCATTCAAATCCCCCTGTCCTTTTCCCAGTTCTACTTTTTATCTTTACAAGAATCTCTTCCTGCCTCAAACTTGTTTGAAGAACGGAAATGGGCGATTATGTATTTCCCGCCTCAGGCCAGAGAAACTGGCTTAGAAATGTGGCACACTGGTGGTTTATTTGCTCTGCCAATGCCAGGTCTCAGTGGAATGCAGTGGAAAAACGACCCCTCCCCTTAAAGGTTCACATTGGAAAATATGATTACTGGTACAATGGCTCTCGTTCAGATATTTTACTGTCAAACTGCCGTGGCAATGTGGAGAGTCTAACATAAAGCTAAGCCACGTCGCCAAGTTCGACAACCTTCATCAGCAGTATCAGCAATGATTTCAACGTTGCATCCAACATACTTACCTCAATATCCTACTTCCTGCATGGGTGTTATGCCGTGGCTTCTTTGTCTAAAATGTGCCCAATACACATGTCCTACAGTAACTTCGGTCTTAAAATGCTTGTGAAATCTTAATCCTCAATCGGACGAGCACAATAGTATAACATGGCCTGAATTTCTACACTTTCCCATTTATGCATGGCTTGTTTACTCCTGCAGTGTCACCTCAGTCTCACTAACTTGTTTTCTCTTCTCTTCTTTTGATCAATGCTTCAGCCTAGTGACCTGCGCAAGCACCGCAGGAAGGTAATATAGAGAAAAGCTTAAATTGGGTCTTTGCTACTGATTATCAATGCACTGTCAAAAGCTTATGCCACCAATTCATGAAGCGTTTTCACCCTGTTCTCCACTCCATCTTTCGGTATATCTACCACCGAAATCCCAAATCATACATGTCCGTTCACCTAAGTCCCATTTCAGATCATTTTCACATGGATGTACAGTGAATGACTGACTTGTTCATGGTAATGGTGTTCATGGTCCATTTAGCTAGCAATGATGGGGTACAGCGATATGACTCATGAAATTTCATTGATCTCGATTCCTGATTTGCACCTTCAGGTCCTGTGTAATCATTTGAGTTAGTGAGCATGTCAAACAGATGGCATTTTGAATTTCAAGGTTGAATGAATTGCACATGCCTAACTCTACCTACTGGTAATATGAATGAACTATTTTTCATTCAATATGATGTCATCTTTTTTAATCTCCATTCTGATGTTTGCATTGTGAAATGAGGAAGGTGCTCAGTAAATAATATCTGTATCTTCTCAATGTAATGTAGTCTGCACAAGATGACAAGGCCACTATTCAGTGTGAGACATCACCCCCCACCACTCCACGCTCTATGCACCTAAACAAGGAGCCGGGCCATGCAGCCAGTAGTGAAGATATCGGAGACATTCGAGGGTAAGAACACACTCTAATGCATACAAGCTAGTTGATTTTGATATTCAGTTATTTTTTTCCATGTTTCCATTCATCCGACATTGTGCTCTTAATTGTACTCCCGTCGTGTAGCCTGTCTGCCCTCCATGATGGCCAAAGTAGTAACCCCAGCAGTAGTAACAGCAGCCAGGACTCTCTCAATAAAGCTGCCAAAAAAAAGAGCATCAAGTCTTCCATTGGGCGCCTCTTTGGGAAGAAAGAGAAAGGGCGGCCTAGCTTGCCTGGCAAAGATTCCCCCAGCCAAGGTCAGGAGCCCAGGCATATAGCTTCAATCTCACTACATTACAAATGTTAACTTTCACTTTCTTGCCATTGTATTCCATACCACTTCTCTGCTCTCTTAACGTGCTTTTACATTTCCTAGCTGGCACACCTGAGGCAGAGAGCAATCCAAAGGATGGTTTAGGAATGGGTACCCTGGGGGCTCCTGCAGACAAGAACAGAAAGCTCCAAAAGAAGTATGTTCTTTCTCTTGTCGCTTGCAAACTGATTAAGTGTTGTTGAAAAACAAATACATAACATCACATATGTCGGTACATTAAACCTCTCTCCACTGCCAGACTACTCTGTCTCATTCCTCTGCCCAGCGTATGCTTTTTCATTTTAATTCACCCCCCCTTTGCTTTTATACCTGCTATTTTTCTCCATCGTAATCACTCGGAATTGTTTGTCTTCATTTGTTGCATTTAAAATTCTCAAGATTTTCTGTGTCTGTCTTTATTCAGTTAAACATACAGCGTCAATTCATTGTTTTTTTTTTTGTTTTGCCAATTTCCCTTCCCATCCCTGTCATCACCCTCTCATCATGTGTAGTCCAAAGACAGGGTAAGTTGGTTCATGGGGCTTTGCATTCTTCTCACCCTTGGCTCCTAATTTCTGCATTTAACAGCAACTCTGCAGACCTTGAACTCTTAAATCTGGTGTGGTTTTTCAAGTGACTCATCTTGCTTTTCTCAAAGAAGTTAACTAACAGGAATGTCTTACTACGTGGTACAATGTTTTTGGTCTTGAAATCTCCTCTGAGCATGAAGTCTTGCTTTGTGGCTTTTGGGAATGCACAACATGTGATAGACTTCATGTCTGTGAATGAGTTGATGTATGATGTACAACCATGAATGAGTTGATGATTGGTACTCAACCCAGTACAGTTACAGTCACAGATTACTTTTTCAAGCATCAGATAAATCTTTTAGGAACATAATCATAAAATATTTCGCCCGCATCAATAATACCCCTTGAACTAGATCATGATCTACAATATACTGTATAAGATGGACGTAACCTTTTAAGAGATTGCAAGTACTCAGCATGCTCTCTCTGTCTGTCTGTCACATCCCGTAAATTCAGGACCATCGAGCACACTGGCTTTGAAACGAAAATAAGTTTTGCACATGCGTATGCCGCACCTGAGTATGAGATGCAGGTTTTCAAGTTATAAGAATTTTACACTGAAAGACGGAACATTTCACAAAATATATTTTTGATTTAAGACGTGCGGTACTTCCTTTCAAACTGTACCTGAAAATTGGCAGTACGGCATCAACACAACCCGACAGTAACATGCCCGGTTTGGAAATTAGTTTTTCATGTCCTCTGAAAGCCTTCGTCATCTTTTTGAATTGAATTAATTCTTCCTGCCGCTGCCTCAAACGTCACACCAATGATTCATCAATGCCCAGCTTACGCAAAGTCGCTCTCCTTCTTCCCTCCTTAATGGCCAGATCCATTGCCTTGACCTTAGAGGCTGGATAATGTGCATGTCTTTATTTGTTTTCCATGATGCAGGTGTGTGCATGATGTGCAAAATGAAAGTTCAAAATCCAAATCCAAACTACCTGCAGTCTCTTCTTTGGCACATAAACTTTCCCCATGTCTGTCTGACATTTGCGATTCCTGCTAGACTGCCCCCGGTGGCCATGAGCTGATAAAAATCCATAAATGAGCCGCAACTGCATATGAGCCGCAGGATTCACAGCATGAAAAAGTCGATAAACATTGGTTGTCTTTAATCTAGAAGCAGCAAAAATACAATGCAGAAACCTTGGACTTAATAAAATATCAGGAGAATTGAGTTTACATGAATGTGCTAAATGGAAATATCTGTTAAATGCAATGAGAACAAATCGCAATAGGAATTATGTCTTGTTTCACAATTATTCAGCGATTCTTTGCCAGATTGCATTATGCCTTAATGAGAGTGCATGAAAGAACACTTTTCCAAATGTTTTGGCCTGAAATCCTGATTTCCTCTAACTTCCAGATATATTTTTTGAGAAGGTTGGGTGTCTCTTTCTCTTTTCCCAGTCTTTCAACTTGCATGTTCTTTTTGCATTAAACCTGTATGCTCTCAGCAAGTGCTATATGAAAGTTAGAAGAGGTTCTGTTGATTTAAATTTGTATACATACACTAAAGGATGGATAAGTTCTTTATGTAGGCTGATGTGTAAATTATCTCTTAGGCATGAATTGCTGGAAGAGGCTCGCAGGCAAGGTCTGCCGTTCGCCCAGTGGGATGGTCCGACTGTTGTTGTTTGGCTGGAGGTACTGCATGAACACAGTTTATCCGACTTATTGTGTTTCTGATCGTTGAAGTTTGAATTTAAAAGAACCCATATTCTCTTTGCTGTATTTTTTCCAGCTCTGGGTGGGCATGCCAGCCTGGTATGTGGCTGCATGCCGTGCCAATGTGAAGAGTGGGGCAATCATGTCAGCTCTGTCGGACACAGAGATCCAAAGGGAAATTGGTATCAGTAATCCATTACATCGTCTGAAACTTCGGCTGGCAATCCAGGAAATCATGTCTCTCACCAGTCCTTCTGCCCCTCCCACCTCCAGAACGGTAGGTTGCATTTGCCTAATACGGTATACACTCGCTAAAAGTCACACACTGAGCTGTCTGCCTCAGACTCTGTTTACCTCTCACATCGTCTTGTCTTGGCACGGGATAAAGCCTCACAATGGTGACTTTGATTACCTTACTTACTCCTCACATACTTTGCCTGTACTAATGATTGGTTCTAATTGGAATGGTTTTTGCTATGTCTAATGTCTAACAATACCGACCAAGTGGACACATAACCCTTGATGTGCTGTCTGTCTTCTCTCTCCAACACTTGTTTCTCTGCACATGTTTCCCTTGCTTGTCATTGCTTTTGGGGGATGTTGAATCAGAACACAGGGAACGTTTGGGTCACACATGAAGAGATGGAAAGTTTGGCTGCTACTCCCCCCACGGTTAGTCTTTTGTGAGAGATTGGAAGCTGGAGGTTTGTTGGGTCTTAAGTTACTGGCGAGGCAAGTTCCAAGTTGTCCTCAGCAAAAGCCAACCAGTGCATGAGCTCAGCATAAAAATGTGTTTATAATGCCAAAGCTAATTAATCATTAAGGATCAACCCAAAGTTGAGCTCGTTTTGTAGCGTAGTGTTACTTGCACTTTGGACAGCTTGGACCAAAGCCTTATTGTGTTGTGTGATGTAGTGCTCATTTTCTACTGGTTTGAGTTTGTAGTTTTCCACTTTGTTCATCCCAATCTAGACTTAAACATTATGTTGTGTGCTGTAGATTAGAGTGCAATAGGTTTCTGATCGAAAGAACTTATTGTCTAGCAACAACAACAAATTCTTGATCAGGACACCTCCGCTCTGTTCCATTCTTTAGTTTTTTGTATTTATTTGGATTTGTTGTCACTGACACAGATGGAGGAGTCACCGTTACTTGTGCCTGGCATGCGGCTATTTAACCCTTTTTTTGGTTTTTGTTTGTTGCATGTTACGCTGCCCTAATCATCACTGCCAACTCACTAACCCCTCCTCTCCTCTCCTCTCACCATGCACATGCTAACTATGCTAACACCAGGAGGATGACGAGGGTAGCTGGGATCAGGTTTGCACACTTTCCCAAAACCCCTCTAAATCTCATCACTCTAAACCTAGTTAATCACTGTGGTTGAAGTATTGGCATTAGGAGGTAATGGCATGACAGTTTCTTCTCCACACCTGTTTAACACTAACACTAAAGCACTGTGTGATGTGGTGACTTTCACATTGCATGTTGTTAGTTGTTATTACAATTTGTTATTTTCATGTATATATATTTTTTGTTTTGGTTAATAAACTGTATGTAGGACTTAGAGAGCTATCTGAACTTGGACTTCCTTTTGGCATACTTGTGGCACACATACATGATATTTTTGTTACGATTTTCTGAACAATACACTATGGCCACATCTTAACGTGCCTTCAGCAAACACAATGCGAAATTTTAAAGGCCAGTCCATGACACAAAATAGGAATGAAATGTAGATTAAGATTCAAGAGTTTTATTGGTCACATACCCATTGAATATGCAGTGAAATGAAAGCAGCAAAGCTCATTGAAATGTGCAAATGAAACTCAAACTGTTCAAAAAGTAACTACGATGTCTTTGAGTAAGAAACAGATGTAGTGGAGAGAGTGGGGCCATTATGCAAATAACATCAGAAAACAAGTACAATTCCTCTGTCATTTAAAATCTTAAAATCTTTTTATTTAACATGATCATTTTGGCAAAGCCGAGAGCAGTCTTAAACTGTCAAATTATGGAGATAAAAATTTCATGCATCAAGTTAGATCCCCTGCAACTGCTACAGGAAAGCTCATAAGTAATTTATCCGATGTGTATCTTCTTACAAAATACATCAATATTCAGGAGAAGTGATTATTTTTTTATACATGTGCAATACTCTCTGTCTGTTCAAAGTTCACCGTGGTACTTTTTGTGAAGCAACTCTTCTTTGACCGCAGACCCTGGCGTATGGTGACATGAACCACGAGTGGATTGGTAATGAGTGGTTGCCCAGCCTTGGGTTGCCCCAGTACCGATCATACTTTATGGAGTCCCTGGTTGACGCCCGCATGCTCGATCACCTCACAAAGAAAGACCTCAGGGGGCAGCTCAAAATGGTGGATAGCTTCCACAGGTAAATCGCAATGAACTGTACACACGTAGGGCTGGAGTAATGTATCAGGTATCAGGTGCACCGGCATCCACAAGATATGAGTCCGAAATATTAAATGACGAACCAGAGCTAAAGGCAAATATTTCCTTGTCATCGTTCAATTTATTTAGTCCATAGAATTTTAGCCATTTTGTAGATACCTGCTGTTGTCCCAGCGTTAAAATGACAGACAACTCTATTTTGCAATATTATCAGATCGAGCAGTGGTTTATCATTCTTTCAAGTTCTTACCATCCTGTAAAGGGAATGTTACTTTGAGAATTGCCTTTGTAAAACAAATGCAATTCATCTAAAGCTCAAGTTTCACTATATGTACCGTAATACACTCAAAACAAAGGTGCTCAAGCTCTGGCCATGGAAGTCCCCTAGTGGATAAAATGTAAATTACACTTTCAGACACATCTTTGTCCAGTTCATGAGGTACTTGAATGCCAGCGATAATCGTATACAATGCTGAGAACACAGACCACAAAATGTTTCTCTTACAATGTCTTTGTCTGGCGCTCAATGTCTATGTAACAGGAACAGTTTTCAGTGTGGAGTGATGTGTCTGAGGAGACTCAACTATGACAGGGAGGATCTGGAGAGGAAAAGAAATCAGAGTCATCTTGAATGCAAAGGTTAGCACCATGTTCTTGTTTGTATTATTTACATCAGCAATGCGCATACATTTTTTTTGAAGCGTCACCACAATAACCAAATAAAATGATATGTCCTGAGTGCACTCATTCCAAAACTGGCTCTAAACTTAGCTTGTCAACCGTTTTCATTCAAAGACTGATATCAAGCTCGAACAACAACTATGGTGGATCAGTAACTGGTCCTGTAATTGTTGTGCCTTATTTTTTTGTATATAGAATGATATGAATGGATATATGCTTAAACAACACAATACAAAGAACATAGTGTCTACTGCCACAGATTTTGATGATCATATTCAGTGACTCACCCTCATCCCACATTTGTCTATTGTTATTGCAGATGTGCTGGTGTGGAGTAACGAGCGTGTGATCAGCTGGGTTCAGTCAATTGGCCTGAAAGAATACAGTGGTAACCTCTATGAGAGTGGAGTCCATGGAGCTCTGCTCGCTTTGGACGAAACGTTCGATCACAACAGCTTGGCCCTCCTTCTGCAGATCCCCACACAGAATACACAGGTTTTTACATACACAACATTTATTGCATCATCAGGGGGTCTTTTATTATTATTCCAGTGATTGTATAAAGATGTATCCTGAAAGCTGAAAGGATTTATGCCGGTGATCTGAATTTGTGAGCATATGAAAGTTGTTATTGACAACGAAAGGCTTGTGGTAGATTTTGTGCAAATCTCATAGTAGTAGTTTATCCTTCACAATTTACTGAAAACTATTTTCCTTGCTTTTGTTTTCAAGGCTAGAGCAACTCTAGAGCGAGAATATAACGGCCTCCTTGCCATTGGCACAGACAGGAGAATGGAGGAGGTGTGAACATGACGCTCAACTTAAACCTTGCTAGAAACACAACCTGCCTTTTTGATTACATCTTTCAATACCTACCCTTATCTTTTCCTGTCATTCCTCTGTTAGGATGAAGACAAGAACTTCCGCCGTGCCCCATCATGGAGAAAGAAGTTCAGGCCCAAAGATGCGAGGGGAATGTCCCTAGGTTCATCAGACACCCTGCCTGCCAGCTTCCGAGTAACCGGTAACACTGCTGCATCTCCCTCCATGCAGCCAAAGAAGAGCCCAGTGGATGGTGGGTAAACAAAATAAGGCCATGGGACCACTCTTTTGTCTTATTTGTTTTTCCCTGTGTGGCTTGTGGCTGGTAATATGCTTCGACTCTTGTTGCTACTAACTCAGAATTGAACGGCTCAGATATTCAGGCCTCGTTCTTGATTCCTAAATTCTTCTCAAACGGCTTTGTCCTTACGGCATGTGTGTACAATGCTGTGACTAACGGCATGTCTTTGCATGTGATTTTTATGCCACCGTGGAAACACAGGGAGTCAGTCTATACAGAGAGTGGACACTGCCACAGTCAGGACCTACTCTTGTTAACACTGAGCACAACACAACGGTAAGATTCCACACATGAACAAGTCCTATTTGCTCACTGCAAATCTGCTCCTCTCTCTTCGCAGAAACAGCTTTCTTGTAATGGATTTCTTGGCTCTAATAACGCACGTATACGCCTCTCCTCTCTTTGTCATTGTTTCGTCTCCTCCCTCCCCGATGTTCCTCGTCCCCCTCTTGTGTCTGTGTATCTCTCTCTTCCCCTTCTCAGTTTATCCTCATTATTTCTATAGGTAACCGCTGGGCAGAAGATGATGGCGAGTTCCCTGCTTTCAAAACCAGGATGATGAACTGATCTAACCTGTAGTGGCACTAGAAGCATGTTACGTTTCTTGGATATCACAGAGAAGGTTCTTACTCACCATTCACAGTATCCCTAGTGGAAACATTATAGATTCATGTGTATTTGTTGTTATATTTATGTAAACCAATGGGACATTTAATTGATTTTAGAACTCCTGTGTAATCTATATTCCCCATAATCCTCACACAGATTGTTTTTTTTAAACCATTTCCGCAATGACTCCATTTTAAGTTCAACTCTTGGATATTTGTTACTGAATGTTTCAACTGTCTGGAGTTTTTATATTTTTACCAAGAGACATTTCATTTAATTCTTTTTATAGTTCTGATTTATTGACAGATGTATGTTTTTTTTCCCTCTATGATCATAAATCTAATCACCGAATTTATGCTCTTTGATATGAGAAATAACTTAATTATGTATCCTTTGTCCTTTTAAACTGATGCAAGTTTCGGCTCACTTCATGTGATTTTACGTGCATTGCTTTTTTGTCATTGAATTTGTGAATAGCAGATAAGTTGCTGGAGTTGTCACACATTCACTGATCAACACTGGTTGATCCAGTAAAAGTAATGGCTGGAAAGCACGGTAGAGGTGGCAAAAGATTCTATGTGAAAGTAGTTTTTCCTTTATTTTGCATATTTGTGATACCAAAATTAAACACCTACATTAAATAGAAGCCATATAATTGTAGCAAAACAAGGAGGGCTATTTTCAGTTGCAAGTGAAAACAGAATTCCAGGTTCTCCCGAGTTGACCTTGCATACTGACAGCCTTCACCGATCCCCATCCCACTTACACCCATGCCTTTTAAACAAAGATTAACCTCTCCGACCTTTGGAGAAATGCACAGTTGGGCTCAGGCATAACGGAAGGACTAAAGCATATAAATGGGTTTTAAGTCTGGCTACTACTTCAATGGACCAACTTCACTACGGCCTCAACTGATCCACGCTACGACCATATATCAGTCAAAGTGGTGCGATCGACCTGCAGATGTTCTTTTTGTGTATCTGTCTTTACTGTACTCTGTTTGAAATTTTTATCAAGCCTTATTCTTTCTTAATCCATTACAGTCCTTTGCTCCTATTTATTATTCATTCACGTAGTGATTTGTCAGTTACACATTGGAGCTAGAACCACGGTTTGTTATTCTCAGTGTGGAAGTGTTCCTTATGTGTATGTTCTTACTTACTGTGCTGAGAACAGAGGTTCCAGATTAAGTAACTTTAGTAAATATCATGGAGCTGAAGTGTGTTTCTCGACCTCAATGTCCTAAATACACAAGAAATTCTTTCCTTTTGTCTGTCTGATTGTCATTTATGCACATTGCAAATCATGTTGCTGTTATTTCCTGCTCTTGTCATTTGAAATCTCTGAACTTGTAACAAAATTATGTACAGTCTGAGTACTTATGAACTATTTTTATCACAGTGTTATTTATTGCTTACTTTCAATAAAATACTGAAACCTATTTTCCACTGCAAATCAAAGAGTTAAATTGCTCGTGTTTTTGCGCCCACGCATCTCATGTCCTGCTTTCCCTGTCTTGGCTTTTCAAAGGAGTATTGTCGGGTGAAAGTGAATCCATGGTCATTAGCTGTCAGCCAGAACTGAAGTGACATTTTGGCAACACTTACACAACTGAAAACTGATTATGTCACATAAGGAACTGCATCTTCTAGCTCCAACATCAGATGAAATTAGTAGCTGTTCCAAGGCTGACAACCTGAACCTTGCGGCGGTCTATTGGTGCAATTTTTTTCAGAAAAATGCTTGATGATATTACTTTTTACCTCTTTATTTCATATAATGAATGTAATCCATAGTTATAGGAGATAGGCTGAAATACTATTAAGTGCAACATCTTGAAGTATTAAAATTACATGGCTTTGTCAACCCAAATTATTGCTTTGCATGCCTGCATACACTTGAATACTTGTGAAGTGGCAGACAGAATGGTGGAGAATTCGGGCAACGTTGACAAAGTTCATGTGAGGACATTTTTGAGGGAGTGGTGTAGGCAGTTGTCTCTTTTGGGAAGGTTGTTGTACAAAAGATAATGCGTATACTTCTTATCATATGCATTTTAATATTTATCGTATAAGAATTCTCAAGCAGACAAACCCTCAAGCAGACATTTTTCAATTGTTCCTCAACAAAAGCAGTAAATCATTGCTGTTTACCTAATCCCAAAAATAGCCAAGTCTGCAACCTTTGATCAAAAATTTGAAATAGTTTAATTTTTGTTTCATAAGATGTATAATCAATAAACCCTGCCGCTTGAATTCAAAGACCATTCAACCATTTTCTTTGTGCAAGACAGATGCCTTGAGCACAAAAATGCAGTCAGTCATGCTGCTTACAATGTATTTGTTAAAACACAATGATGTTTCAGATCATGAGGTTGTTAATAAGGGATCTTGGTATTTTGCATAACAACGGTGAGAGCAACATGACGCATCAGATTATATTGTAATGCAGTGTGGTTTTCCTGTCCGCTGTCTTCTCTTTTAGGTCCTGAGTAACCTGCGTCACCGCTGTGACGTCATAGATGGCGGAGACTGGCGTAGTGGGATCCGGAAGAGGAGCAGTGGGAGCAAAGCCTGACCGTCCATCCCTGCCAATACCGTTGACGGCCTCTAACTTGCGGGAAAATTGCGGTATTCGTCTTCAAACCTGTTGGAGGTCCCTCTGTCTTGGAAGGTAAGACCTCGGACTCTTGATTCGGCACAATTCAACGGCCGCCGGGAAAAAAATGGCAATTCAGGCTGAGTCAGGGAATCATAGCTGCATGTTAGCTTAGCCGCAGGAGCTAATGCTGGGACAGGAAATACCACCGCCACCTAGGCAGTCCTGAAGCTATAAAGTTTAAGAAGTACCACAATTCCTCCACGCTTCGCTCTTTGTTACCTTCTTTCTAGCTTCCGTCGGGCAGTATCGTTGCGACAGTTGAAGTTGTTAGCACGAAGGGCGTAATGATTTTAAGGCACGGCACGTAACTGACTTTGATCTTGAAGTGGTACACGAAAGTACCTGGGTGGATTTCTACCTGTCAATATCAGTATTTCAACGACGTTGATTGTGTAAAAATGGCGAACGTGCACGGACCCTTTTCAAACTCCAACTAAGCTACATTGTCATAGTTGGACGGGTTTACCGACGTGTCCACACGGAAATAACCAGGACCAGGTTACCTGTCTCTCCAAACCCGATCTAATTGTACAGCGAAAGGTTACATCTGACAGAGGCTAACGCAGTTAGTTTTCAATCTTGATCCCAATTCCCACACTGTGGCAATCTGTGACAATGATTCGACAGTCTCAGGCTGTGTGGCAGTAGGGTGTGGTTTTGAGGTGGTTCGATGCAGGTCCTGGGACATGCACCGAGAGTTGGGAATGGCAAGGGGAAACTTATCTGACCTGTGACCCTTCTCCTTGGCTGGATGAGCCACGTCTCCTCCATGATCTTTCTCTATCTAAGGCTATCTAACGCATAAAACTCTGCATAAATCTTGCTCTGTTTCCAATCAGTGTAGTATGTCAACACACAGGTTTGGCGCTGGTCCATGAAATTGTAAGAATGCAGAAAATGCGCTCACTAGTCATTGTTGTATAATCATTTATTGTTAGTTGTGACAGACCTCTATCCTCATCTATACATTTGACTGTGTAAGCAAGTAATTCTGCTCATTGCAATGTGTAATTTAGATTTCACCTCTGTAAAATAGCTTCGAACTACATGTATAGCCATCCGATCTCAGTGGAACATGTTTGAACTCGGTCCACGAACACAACAGCCAACAGGCAGGCTTGAACAGCAACCCTCTGGATAATAGCCGTGAATTTTAGGGAGCATGGCGGTCCCCAAAAAATCCATAAAATCTGTTCAAAGTGACTCGGATCAGACTCTCAACAGATTTACCATCCATGAATAAATGTTGGTATTTTTTATGCAAACCGTCTGTAATGAAACAGTAGCTTGACCAAGCCCACAGTTGTGTTATTGACACCAACTGTTCAAATCAGTATCAGCGATACAATATGGAAAAGTGAGAATGCTTTTCCTATTGCATATCAAATATGAACAACAGAATCTGTGAACGGTTGTAAGAGTTTATGGTTTCTACACTAACAATAATGTCATGCATGCATTTCACAAATGGTTTTTACATTTTCACAGTGTGTGCCAAAGGCTCATAAAAGATGTGGAAGGCTGCAGCAGGACAGAAGGTCACCATGAATGTGGATGATGGTGGTGACGACTGGGAGACTGACCCCGACTTTGAGGTATCAGTTGGGAGGCAAACACACTGAACTGTCCTCAGTCACATGTCTGCTGCTACATTTAAAGCTCTCTTTCATTGGCCTTACCTTTTTCTGCTCATGTGTTGGTAGAACGACGTCTCTGAGAAGGAGCAACGATGGGGGGCGAAGACAGTCGCCGGGTCGGGACATCAGGAGCACATCAAGTGAGGAAATTATCAACGTTATGCAACAATTGTAACCTCTTGCTGTCCTTTTTTCACTGGTTGTTACCTGGATGCACACATAGACAGAGAAAGCCGTACTCGCCCAGAGGAATTTGAAGAAGCCCAATCTTGGTTTTTCTATTTGCTCAAACTGAATATATTAAAACTGAGCAGTTCAGTTCCTGACTTTGTCCACTGCTGTTTTAGTATCCATGAGCTTCGTCAGAAGGTGTCGACAGAGCACACCTCCATGAAGCAGAAGGAGCTAGATGAGATGCCCAAAGCTTCGCATGGATATGGAGGCAGATTTGGAGTGCAGCAGGACCGCATGGACAGGGTTTGTTTATCCTGCACACCCTCACAAATTTGACCACAGACTTTGACGTGACATGAGTAGGGTTACACTCAGAAACAAAGATCTGAAAAGGAAACCTCTCGTTAAATTCATTTCCTTCCTGAAGCACAATATGAACGGTCTTTGTTGTATGAAGCTATAAATGTGAAAATAATATATGTTTCACATCAGTAAACTGCAGTCGCTCACACTCAAGAACAGAGAAGGCAGTTACATCAATGTACTTTCAAACAGCGAGGTATAAACGAAAATAAAAGCTGCAAATTGAAATATGAAGTGCAGTAACAAGAGAGACATAATTTCTTGCTGTTGAGATGCTGTCGCTGAGTTCTCCGAATCAGAGCACACACTCCACAAATTAAGAGTCATTCATGCTGTCATACTCTCAGTCAGCATTTTCCAGCTATATCTAACAAAAAACAAAATGAAGTAGACATTGCTGCAGCTCAGCAGTCATAGGGTGAGGTATTATTAAGACTTATGTTCAGACCTGTCAGGATGAAAATGTGAAAAAAGCACGACATCATTCCCTGGCTGCAAACAGACACTGAAAAGTTGTGTTACCATTTCACTGTGGACATGATGATGCCTGTAAAGTGTCGGTATGTGTCCGTGCTTACAACAGCTAAACTGAAGCCTTTGAATATCCTTAGTTTTCTGACTTAATTGTCAATAGAACACTTCTCCTAAATGTCTTCACAGTCTGCTGTTGGCCATGACTACCAGAGTAAGTTGTCCAAGCACTGCTCCCAGACAGATACCTCCAAGGGCTTTGGGGGCAAATTTGGAGTACAAGCTGATCGAGTTGACCAGGTATTTGCTTTTATGTAGCTTGGTAAACACCATTGTCATTGTTGAAGTTTCATGTAATTGTGTTTGCAGTAGATGTTTTTGAGTTATGTTACATTGACGTGTGTTTGAACACCTGATGTCCCCCTAACTGCTAAAAGAATGTTTCTTGTGACAGTCTGCTGTTGGTTTTGAGTACGCCGGGAAGACGGAGAAACATGCGTCGCAGAAAGGTGCGTCTCAACCGGGACGCAGTCATATTTGGATTCGCCACTGCTTCTTGTGCTAGAATTTCCTTGTGCTTGAAGTTCACTAAGTCACTGGCCAGCCTAGCTGCTTATAGGGTGTTTAGTATGCGCAGAATAGATCTGGAAAATACTGTCATGCTATGTTTTGCCACTTATAAATGTTCATTTTCGGCCATATGTTTTCTGGATTGTGTTTTGGGAATCCATTTCTACTTAGCTGTCAGCACCTACTACATCCCAGTGAGTTTATTGAGTCACCTTGGTTATATAGCTTCTATTCTCTATATCGTCATCACACCAAGTGCGGAAATTCTGTAAATATTTAGTTGTTGTTTTCACAACTGGAGGCAACACAATTTAACTCGGATGAGGAGCGTAGAGCAAGGGAACGCTAGAGTTTAGCTGCCTCTCATCCACCGCCGTCAAGTGCCTTCAACTTGACCCCTGACCTCCCCATCTTCCTTCTCCCCCTTTGCTGTGCCGTTTAGATTACTGCACTGGGTTTGGCGGGCGATATGGTGTGCAGGCGGACCGCGTGGACCAGAGTGCCGTGGGCTTCGATTACCAAGGCAAAACAGAGAAACACGAGTCCCAGAAAGGTTTGTTGTTTAGCAATTCCACGAGCCAGGGGAAACGTGGTGAATGGAGACACAAAATCCAACGTGTACACAACACCAAACAACTTAGCCTTGCTCATGAGGTGCAGCTCTCTGCAGCCATTTGCTTCATGTTAGCACTGGAAATTTGATTGTCAAGTTTTTGAGACAAATTATTCATGTAATGTCTTGTACCCAGTTAACACTGCTCACCCCACCCCTCTGAATGAAATGTGAATGATTCTAATGATTCTTCTTCTCACTGCTGGTAGATTATACCAAGGGCTTTGGTGGGAAATTTGGTGTTGAGACAGACAAGGTGGACAAAAGCGCCGTGGGTTTCGAGTACCAAGGGAAGACGGAGAGGCACGAGTCTCAGAAAGGTACATGCAACATGCCGCAACAACAGACAAGCTTAGTATCAGAAACGGAGGCATCAGAGGATCAGAGGCACGCTTTATTGATCCCAGAGGGCAATAGAGACAAACATTAAGGAATTAAGGAATATTGCATCGCATTCTCTTTCATCTCCATCCACACAGTGGGAATGAGTTAATCTTGTGTATCCCTTGTTTTCTGAAGCGGGGAGGAAAGGTGCCTTGTCAGGTCACACTTAACCTGTGCAAATCCTTGAAACTTGGTGATGAAAGCATAACAGCAAAGGAATCCATAATGTTGAGCTCCTTTTGTGGCTGTCTGTGCACACATGTCCTGTAATTTTGCTCCTCATCCCTCATATTATATGATCTTTTGTTGACCTGTAACATAGGTTCCCTTATCGATTAAGTAACTACCCTCCCTCACGCGTTCTGATTATCTTAAACTACCACACCTCATACCTCTAACTGTCTGTTATCCTAACACTACCTGATTGTAGACCCCTAGACAGTTAACCATAACAGATAAATCTTCTCAGTTGATGGCTTCTATATTTTCAAAAGCCAGAAACATCCAGTTTTCACACTGCAAATTTTACTCGGAGCTGCAGAACAGCAACAACTGCCGAAAGATTTTTTTTTTAATCAACCAAGCACGAGAATACTGATCTTGTGCGGAAAGCATGTCCAAGCTCAGCATTTATGGTCTTTGTGGTGAATGTGTGTGTGCGCGCCCATGCGCGCGCTTGTGTGTGTGTCGTTGTGTGTGTGTGTGTGAGCAGAGCCTTTATTAGCGAGGTCCTGAGTGAGTCACACCCCCGCGCTTGCCGTGGCTCGCCTGGCCTCTCTGTTGCAGCATAGCTAAGCTCCTCTGCCTGTCGCTTCTTGCTCTTGACTTGTTGGCCAACTGAAGCATTCAAATTCATGTCGACCCAGAGACGGAAGGTGAAGTTACACTGCCATCCCACAATGCACTGGGCTTTATTTGCTCAAGCTTGGCACTCTTGATAACTTTGTTGAATGATCAGATAACTGTACCAAACTATTTCTCTCCCTGAGAGTCAAACTTCTTCCGTCGATTCCAACAACAGGAGTACCTGGTTTTGAAGTTGTTATATTTTGTAGAATGTGTATGTTTATCGAGGGTGCTGATTGCACCAGACTGTGCGACAGCAGTACAACTTTTTTATAATGGAACCATTTTTTCATTGCAGGCAGTTTCTTTTGCATTGACACAAACCAATAAATTCAAATACAATTTATTTGAAGAGATCGTTAATATCAGCCCATCAGTCGTTGATGTGTTCATGGATCCATACGTGTTTTTCTTCATTCTTTTTCAGACTACGTGAAAGGCTTCGGGGGGAAGTTTGGTGTGCAGACAGACAGGCAGGATAAATCTGCGCTGGGATGGGACCACCAGGAGAAACTACAGCTTCATGAGTCGCAGAAAGGTACTGCTTCTGATGTATTGTGCTTAAAACGGTGCTTCTCTCGCAAAGTGATATTTTTTCACTTCAAACTTACACATTTACAACAACATCATCTACTTCCTGGTTAACTCTCGTTGACTGTGTAGTGTACGATAACAATTTGGTCACAAGATGTAACCTGTGACAATATGTTGTCTTAAATTTGGATCACACAAATGCTTGTATAGCAGACAGTCAATGTCCGGAGAGCCGCTGAGAAAACACATAGTTCACATTGCGATCAGGTTTATGCAACATATTTTTTCATCGTTTTTTTATGTCTCTATCTTTTGAAGTCTTAAGAAATATGTCCACTAATAAACCAGGTGCTCTTTTTGTGCTTCATCGGTCTCTCAAAACATCCATCAGCTCATCGAAACTTCCACATGTTTTCTGAATGAGCCCGGCGGAACTTTGAACTTTGAATATCTGACCAAATCTGAGCTTTCACAAGCTGTCTGTGTCGAGGTTTTCAGAAGACGTACCATCTTGCGGGCGCTCTGATGTGGTTTCCTCCTGCCTTTTGACGCAGTCTTGTCAGTCGTTGTACAACTTCCCCATCGGAAACCAATATCTGCCTCACAGCTACGAAAGAGGAACCGAGAGTGCAGCCTCAACTGGTATCAGCATGTCAGTGACAGTGACAGTGACACTGATGCTGACTGTTGATGGAAAAAGAAAATTACTTTTCTCGGAGCACCTGCAGTTTTATTGGCCCTCAGAAGATCAATATAGTCAAGCAAAGCGAAGATGTCTCGACGGTTTGTGAAATATTAGTGAATCTCGATGTTCTGAAATAGTTGATATACTGTAACTGTCAGGAAAAACAATCCATCCGAGCTGCCAACCATTTTTCATTGGTTATGTCTCTTAGCTAATGAATAGCTAAGAAAAAATGAATGGCTTTGTAACACAAAATCACTAACAGTGGAGTCCAAAGCGTCCCAAATTGTCTCATCTCTCACATGGAGTGATGGGCCAAAAGGTAAAAAAAAAAACAAACATGTGTGGAGTCATGTAGCAGTGTGAAGCAAACAAAAAGGGCCTTGTGCAGTCGAGATGAAAGCCCCCCCCCCCAAAAAAAAAACAAAAACAAAACCCACCTCACCAAACAGGAAGTGTGACACAGGCCAACAGACCAAGGGAGACCGCTGACTGGGCTGAATGGAGGATTGTTAGCACAGGAGTATGTTGCTGAGGCTTCGTGTTCCAGACCAACAGGGACAGGTGTGGGAGGGGCTTCCTGTGTTCCTGTCTCTGTCCTCTCTGCGTTTGTCTACATGTGTCTGTCTACATGTTCTGTAATATCTGTTGTTGCCTGCTTGGTGGTGTCTGTTTGTCTCTGTGTGTGTGTGAGAGTGTGTGTTATGTTGTGTTATGTTGTGTTTCAGACTATAAGCGTGGGTTTGGAGGGCGTTATGGGATAGACAAGGAACACCAAGACCAGTGTGCCCTGGGCTATGAGCACAAGGAGACCCTGGCCAAGCACGAATCTCAAACAGGCACAGACCTCCACTCCACTCCCCCCAAAAAGTTCCTCTTTCATCAGAGCCCTCTCTGTTCCCGCAGAAATGTCCCCCATTCCTGAATATGCTTCTCCCCACGCCCTCCTCCTCCTCCTCCTCCTCCTCCTTCTTTTCAATTTCCTCCTTCGCATCCGTGGCAGCATACAGCTGTTTCTCCTCCAGTTGATGGACGCATCCCCTCTGTCCCCTGTCTGTGTTCCCCACCCTTTTTGCGTGACCTCCTCACTGATGTGGTACTTACCTGGTCAATGTTTGACAAGAACAGGCTTGACTGCAGGTGTGTGTGTGGGATGAAAAGGCTTGTAGAGTGATACTTTAAGAAGAAGAATAGTCGTTCACTCCAGGGGATCCTACGCAGAGGAAGACCTGCTCCCTGTGGACGCTTGAAAAGAAACTAAATTCAAACTCTATTTGAGTGATGTGTGAAGTGTCCTCGTGTGAGACAATCATCCCCTGAGTGGTCCTTAGGTGCCCAACTGAGCAGAATTGATGCATCGTGGACTCCAACTAAAAGAGCATCTTGACTTTGATGGGTTCAAACACGTGAAGATGTCAGTTCTTGCAGAAATTTAGACATTTATCCACGCAGTGAATGAGACACCCCAAGTAGATGTGTCATGGAAAACAATGTGATTCACTAGAGTCAAACTTGACATTAAGAGTTCAGAACCTTGTCAGTTGTGCCACCATGTCCCCTCCCTGTCCTGAACCTCAATTCGAAGCTGCGTCCAGATATGATTTGCTTGCTTATGCCTCCGTTCCGAGCATACTGTAATGATGTCACTGTCACGCATGCACAGCGCATCATCCGCAAAGCCCGTGGCTGCACACACACAGACACAAAAACGTGGCGGCTGCTCGATCTCAGGCATCTGGCTTCCGTCCCGCCTCTGCCCGTCCTCCCCCCAGTCAGTCCTGTTGCCATGTGGTCCGCTCGTCCTCTTGCATGAGGCGTGTGTCAGCACTGCTTTTAATAGCAGCAGCTTCCCGTGCTTATCGTCCTCATCTTTGAACTCCAACCACATTCTGCTTTGTCTGAACGTGTGCAGACCAGATGTTAGCATCAGGAGTAAGAACCTGACTTGATCTGCAGCCCTTGCAGACATATTTAAAACACCAACAAAGAGGCCAGTTAACCTCTTTCTGCATATTTAATCCTGCAGATTACATCGTCTAAGAAGCAGAAGTTCTTGGGGTCAAAATCAAAACAATTGAATCGATTCACAAATGACCCGATATGGAGCCCAGTCAGATGAAGGCAGACTGTGGTTGACAGATGAAAAACAAAGCCCACAATGACTCCATTTTTCCCCCATTTGCTTGTCACCAGATTATTCCAAAGGATTTGGAGGGAAGTTTGGTGTGCAAAATGACCGCATGGACAAGGTGAGGAGTGGACGCCGTCTCTTTTAAGAGTACGAAAATCAGAGTTACGTGTCTGTTTTCTCATCGTCTGTCTTGCCTGGTGTCTTTGTCTCGCCATTCAGAGTGCAGGGACCTTCGAGGACGTGGAGAAGCCAAGCTCGTCGTATCAGAAAACCAAACCTGTGGAAGCTGGTGAGCTCCTAGATGTCTGTATACTGCTGTTGTTGTTGTTGTCATTATTGTTGGTGATGGTGGAAGCAGTAGGGGTAGTGGTAATAGTATTGTTTTTGGTGTCATTGTTATCATTAATATTATTACATTGTTAGTATCAAAGGTATTTTTATTGAACATATTATTAGTATTATTAGTATTATAAGTATATTATATTATAAGTATAAGTATATTAGTAGTAT
>OMPJ01045502.1:12367-24559 GCA_900312935.1 Carapus acus
AAAAAAAAAAAGCAGCAAAATCTCCGCTGCGTTTGAGGTTTAGAAATACCTGAGAAAACATAGCTTCTGCGGACGCTACCGTGCTATTTGATCAGTAAAATAGTTTCACTACTTAAAAGCTATTTGATTTAGAAAACAGCGACGTTACGACCACGCTACTGAGAAATGTAGTTAAACTAGTAACGTCGCTACTTGTAACGCCGCTACTGCCCAACACTGACTGTATCTATACGTATAGGAGTGAACTGTTGTGTAGTTGATGGGCACCTGTAGTTGGTTCTGGTGGCCTTGACGGCAGGAGAGTAGCTTTGGAGACGAATGTGGAGATCTGCTGCAGCAGCCGTATCCTCATGGCTCTGTCTGTGGAGGAGAACATCTTCACAATGACGGGGATGATCTTCTGCTGGTATTCATCTGCCGACAGGAACTTCCCCACCTTGAAGAGTGGCGTGAGGACCACTGCACCAGCGTTCCCAAATTCAAAGGCAGCTGGGGGAGGACTTTCTGTTTACAGAAGCAACTCTTTCCATTGCGCAACATTCCTCCACTACTACGCACATTCCCCCATGCACCACACAACATCCTTCACCCCACTACATCGCAATACACCACAAACTCCTGCCCCCCTCCACAATGCAACTCCTAACGCCCCTGTTCCACGCAACAGACGTCATCTCAACAGTGCATTATACACCTTAGTTCAAAAACATACACATGATGCATAGTGTAAACTTCTATCATATTGAAAAGTAACAAAATGTTGGTAGGTAACATTGTTGTATGTTGCAATTTGTACTCTATATTGTCAGTTAAGTAGTTCCTTAGTATGTGTAAATTGTATATTGTTTGTTAGTTAGTCCCTCCTCACTGACTATTGTATACTGCATAGTTTTTAGTATTTTTAGTATCTTCTACCTTCTGTATCACCCTGAGCTGCTGGGCCATTTAATTCCTGGAGTGCAAGATCAGTGCATTAATAGAGTACACACCTACCTACCAAAGTAGGTAGGTAAAAGTAAAGACTAAGAAA
Organism: Carapus acus; assembly: GCA_900312935.1. Classification (NCBI taxonomy): domain Eukaryota; kingdom Metazoa; phylum Chordata; class Actinopteri; order Ophidiiformes; family Carapidae; genus Carapus; species Carapus acus. The sequence goes on from OMPJ01045502.1 coordinate 13,398, forward strand.
GCAAGAAAAAGTAAAGACTTCCCTCACCTGGACACCTTCTCGAGCTCCTCTAGGAGGATCCCATGGTGTTCCCAGGCCAGCTGTGAGACATAGTACCTCCAGTGTGTCCTGGGTCTTCCCCGGGGCCTCCTCCCAGTGGGACATGCCCGGAACACCCTGGGAAGGCGTCCAGGAGGCATCCGGAAAAGATGCCCGAGCCTCCTCAGCTGGTTCCTCATGACTTGGGGGAGGAGCGGCTCTACTTTGAGCTCTTCCCGGGTGACAGAACTCCTCACCCTATCTCATAGAGTGCGTCCTGCCCCCTGCGGAGGAAGCTCATTTTGGCCGCTTGCATCCGAGATCTCTTCCTTTCGGTCATGACCCAAAGTTCATGACCATAGGTGAGGGTAGGGACGTAGATTGACCAATAAATGGAGAGCTTTGCCTTACAGCTGAGCTCCTTCTTCACTACGACGGAACGGTACATCGACCACATCACTGTGGCCTGTGGACTGGTTGGGCAAACTCCATGATCCCTCTACCACCCTGTGGAGAGTGTAGAGCTGGTCCAGTGTTCCACGGCCAGGACCGAACCCAGATTGTTCCTCTTGGATCAGGGATTCCACTGTCGGCCGGATTCTCCCATCCAGTACCCTGGAATAGACTTTCCCGGGAGGCTGAGGAGTGTGATCCCTCTGTAATTGGAACGCAACCTCCAGTCCCTCTTCTTAAACAGAGGGGCCACCACCCCGGTCTGCCAGTCCAGGGGCACTGTCCCTGACCACCATGAAATGTTGCAGAGGCGTGTCAGTCATGACAGCCCTGCAACATCTAGAGCACAGGTGTCAAACTCATGGCCCGGGGGCCAGATGCGGCCCGCAGCACGAGTTTATGTGGCCCGCGAGCGCTTGAGCGACTCTGTCAATGTACCACAGTGTCAAACTGAAGGCCCACAGGCCGAATGGAGCCCAATGCATTTCATAAATCTGTCATATATATGTGCATTGACTCAAAACCTACATCTCAAAAAATGTACGCGGATCATATCACTAGTAAAGTGACAGAAGCTGTGCCCTGACCAGATCCCTACTTTATAAAATGTCAGTTTATCAAGAGGGGAAGATGGGAAGCAGGTTGTTGACTCGTTGATTGGTTGTTCACTGATTAATTGGGTTTCTTTTCCTGATAAAATACAAGGATCTGTGATAGAATAATAGCAAAGCCCTGACATATTTTTACATCTATTCAAATAGGATATTTGTACTGTATGTTGAATACGTTTTAAAAAATTGTTGATAGTAGAGATCTCTAAATGAGTTTTGACATTTTACATTAAATTACACCTATACTTCCTTAATAATTGCCATTGACATCTGGCAGCTCAAGGGCTATGGCCACGCTGATGTGGCCCTCGGTGAAAATGAGTTTGACACCCCTGATCTAGAGACTTGTGGTACTCAGGGTGGATGTCATCCACCCCCGGCACCTTGCCACCGTGGAACTTTTAAACCACCTCAGTGACTTCAGCTTGGTCGATGGACAAATCCACCTCTGAGTTCCCAGCCTCTGCTTCCTCTGAGAAAGACATGGCAGTGGAATAGAGGAGATCCTCGAAGTATTCCCGCCACCGCCGACTACATCCTCAGTTGAGGTCAGCAGATCCCCGCCTCCACCACTGTTAACAGTGTTGGTAGGGCACTGCTTTCCCTCCCTGAGGCGCCAGACGGTTTGCCAGAACCTCCTCGAAGCCGTACGATAGTCCTTCTCCATGGCCTCCAAGAAATCCTCTTAGACCCGAGTTTTTGCTTTCAAACAGCCCGGCCTGCCAGTGCCTGTCAGCTGCCTCAGGAGACCCACAGGCCAGGTGAGCCTGGTAGGCCTCCTTCTTCAGCTTGACGCCATCCCTTACTTCCTGTGTCCACCACTGGGTTCGGAGATTCCCGCCGGGCAGCTTCGGGCTGCTGCTTCAACAGCTGAGGTGGAAAACATGGTTCACTCGGACTCTGTCTCCAGCCTCCTTCGGGATGTGTTTGAAGTGCTCCCAGAGGTGGGAGCTCAGCCAGACGTTCCCAGCTGACCCTCACAATACGTTTTGGGCCTGCTAGCCCAAAACACCGCTCGGGTTCAGGTCAGGGGGGCCGTTCCTCCCAATCACACCCCTCCAGGCACCGCTGTCATTGCCCATGTGGGCGTTGAAGTCCCCCAGTAGAACGATGGAGTCCCCAGATGGGGTATGGTCTGGTACCCCTCTGAGGACATCCAAGAAGGCTGGCTACTCGGCACTGTTGTTTGGCCCATATGCTGAAACAATAGTGAGAGACCGGTCCCCTGCCCGAAGGTGTAGGGACGCAACCCTCTTGTTCACAGTGGAAAACTCTGACATGTGACGGCAGAGCTAGGGGGCTATTAAAAAGCCCACTCCTGCTTGCCGCCTCTCCCCAGCAGTAACTCCAGAGTGGAAGAGAGTCCAGCCTCTCTCAAAAAGTTGGGATCCAGAGCCCAGGCCGTGCGAAGAGGTGAGCCTTACTATCTTTAGTCAGAAATGCTTCGACTCCTGCACCAGCTCCGGCTCCTTCCCCCCCAGCAAATTTACGTTCCATGTTCTGAAAGCCAGCTGATCTGTCTGGGGATTAGGTCGCCAAGGCTCACCCCGTTGACTGTCGTCCAGACCACAATGCACCGACCCGTTACAGCCCCTCCAGCGGGTGGTGGGTTTACTGGAGGGCGGGCTCACATGGCCTTTTAGGGCTGAGGCTGGCCGAACACTGTGGGCAGAGACTCAGCCACCAGGCGCTCGCAAACGAGCCTTAACACCAAGCCTGGTTCCAGGGTGGGGCCCTGGTGACACCGACCCGGGCGACATGCGCTTCCTTTGTTTTCTTTTCTTCATAGGGGGTCTGGAGCTGCTCTTAATCTGACCCGTCACCTGAGACCTTTTTGCCTTGGGAGACAACTTAGCTCTCAGGATCATTTAGTAATCTAATTCACTCAAACCCCTCCGTCACGGTAAGTTGGCAGCTCAGGGAGGGGTTGTTCTTTATAGTAACTGACAAACTGTAAGATGATGTCAGGCACCAGTCCCCCAGACAATGATGGATGTGGACGATATTTCTTATGAGGTGAGGGATGGAAACAGGTGGAGGAGATCCTGGATGAGTGGAGATTTGCACCAGAGAAGACTGAGAGTCAGCAGGAGCAAGACGGAGTACTCCTGTGTGGGTGAGGGCGAGGCAGATGGACAGGTGGAGTTGCAAAGAGTAGAATAGCAAAGAAGGACAGTTTTCAATGATGTGCTTTCCATCCAAAGTAATGGACAGCACACAAGAGAGGTGAGGCATAGAGTGCAGGCAGGGTGGCATGGGTGGAGGAGAGTGTCAGAGGTGCTTTGTGACAGGTTATAACAGCTAGCTCGTGGTCTCCACTCAGTCTCAATTAAGGACCAAGTATTGCCATCTGCTGGGCAAATGAATAAACAACAGTCAATGCATAATCGAAGCCTCGGTCAATTTTTACCAACCCGAGGTTACCTCAGCGGAGATGTCAGGATACCTTTTGAGTGTGGCAAGAATAAATAATCGGTCTTGATGTATTATCTACCATTTCTTAATTGTCAACCCAATTGCCGTCATTTGTAGGTGCATTTGACTGGAGATTTGTTATAGAAAATGATGACAAATGTACACGAATTCATTCACACTGCACCAACTAGTCAAGGTTCCCCTTGCCTGAAATGCCTCAATCTCTAAAAATCAACTGTCACACATAATGATTAGAGTACCACATTTTACCGTAATTATACAGTGATTGATGTTTCAAGACTGTATTGATGTATCCTTTTTATCTCTCGTTGTTTTAAAAAGCAGCGTGGCCTATCTAATAAAAAGACCTCCTCTATTTTGTGGTAGTTGCTAAGCAAAGTTGCTGTTGTTGGTACAGAGACATCATCATCGTAAAATGACAGTATCAACATCACTATTGTTGTTCCTCTGATATGGCCGACTTATCCACGGTGGTCAGAAACATCAGGTCTTGCCTTGACACTTTAAGTTCGAAACTGCAGTTGCTGTGGCAATGTGACGATTACTATTTCCACTTCAGGAGGCAAGCCTGGCATTGAAAGCAGATTCCACTGCTCGCAATCCCTGCCGCGCCCCAGTGCCGTTTTATGTTTTTATTTTCATATTGCAATATGATGCTATGACACTATTTATGTTTCCTGCTCGCTGTGCAATCAAACTGAGTTTGCTGCAGGACCTTTCGTTCTAGATCATGAATAATTGTCGTTGTTGTTGTCGTTGTTGTTGACTTCCTGTACCGGTCTTCCATATTTACCAGGTTAAGGAAAACGCAGTAATGACGCGTTTAACGTTTGCAATCGGTTGGTAGTTTGACAACAGACTGGCCTTAACAATATTTAAAATCTAAAACCACATCATCCCACAAAATGAATAATTTTCTTCGATAACCCAAGCCCCCTGCGGCAATGGTTCGGCATTGAGGACGACAGGAAGTCATCATACCCTACGTCATGACCAAACGTAAACCAATGAGGTGCGAGGTTAATGGCGTTTAGCCAACCAGGAGCGTTAACACTACATTTTACAATACGGTCTATACCAATGCTGTTTATCGTATTTTGGCGGCTGAGCTGGGAAGATGGCGGAAAATTTGAAAGGTATGCCATAAGGGCGATACGCGTCTTTGTTGGTTAATGGTAATCCATGCGGAATTATTTCTCATGCCGATACTGTTAAATATTTGGAAATTTCTGCTGCAGTTCCTTAACATTGACATCGTGTGGTTGCTTGGCATAGATGCGCCGTTATTTGGAGTGGTACTGCGAAGAATTCAATTTTGTTAAAACAACAAAGATTGCTTTGGCGAAAATTCTGCGAAATGATCAAGAGAGTTTTGTAAAACTATAACAAAGGTAGATGTCGCAGTTTTGTCACCGACAAGCGTCATGCGCAAGTAAGACGACGAAAATATTAACGTACCATTTAGGACCGCGATGTTTTGTCTTTCCCGTCACCGATTTCCTGTGAACTATAAGGACCGATTACAGTGGTTTTACTCCGGAAATACTTGGAAGTATTTTAACGTTTAGTTCTGTGTTTGTTTTGAAGTTATCTATCATTTGAACCCTGCCGTCACGTAGTAACATTTTTACGAGCCGCACTACTTTGTATGTAGTAATGGTCTGGGCCATATGTTGAAAGAATGAATGGAAAAAAAGACATTACAAATTACTGTGACCTGGGTTATGTTGCTTTAGAATTGCAACAAAAACAACAACAAAAATGTTTCCTCCAAATTTTCGCTCTCTAAACTGCACCAGACTTCCAATAACAATGGATGAGTCATTTGTTTGGTGTGTCAGGTTGCTGTGTACCATGTAAGATGTCCTTGGAGGACCTGGTGTCCCTTTGCCGTGGTGAGACCCTTCACTGTAAAGAGCTGGGTGTGAGCAGATCCAATGTCAACGAGTATGAGGTGGATTTCCTCTGCGATTACAAGAAAATAAAGGTAGAGCATCATTTGCACTACACATCACAGTTTAAGATGTGCCTCGCCACAACAATCTTACTAATTAATGGCATTCCCCGCCTTCTCTGAAAAAGTAAATCCAGTTAAAGATTTCAGACATAACTACATGTGTGTAGTTATGTGTGTGTACCCACGCACACAAACACAAAAAGAGAAATTCATAAATTCCATCACGAAAACAATTGCCATGGCACAATTTTCCCTGTTTTCCTCATCCAATGTGTTTTAATGATATTTTTTGTGTTTGTGACATTACTTGTGATGAATAAATCACGAAAACAAGACTGAAAGGACAAAATGGGAATGGTAGTCAAAGAAAAAAAAATTGGAAAACATACCAACGAATCAGAACAGGTTATTGCCATCATAAGAATTTCATCCCATTCAGTCATTCAGTTCACTTGGCAACATTGTTAGATCTAGTCTGATGAAGTTGCTTCAAGGTATTTCAACTTTTGAACCACAGCCTAAACTGTCATGCATTAATCGTGCAACACTTGAATGAATTGTCTTGGCAATACACCAATGTAATAATCAAACTGCAGCTTAAATATTACTCCTTGAGTAGGGCACTAGTCAAAAGAAATATCTAACAGCATTGAAGTGCTATGGGTTGGCTTTTGTGTGTTTTAGGAAGAAGAATTCTACTTTGTGAAATGGAAGGGTTTCAAAGAGTCAGACAACACCTGGGAACCTAAACGGAACCTGAGATGTCCAAAACTAATAAAACAATTCCACCAAGACCTGGATAAGGAGCTCAGGCATGACAAGAGGCGCTCTATTCCTAAAAGGCTGAAAAGGGAACTCTCTTCTTTCTTGACTCAAAAAGCAAAAGCTAGGCAGACTCTTCAAAGCTGGGAGGCACGTTTAAATGAAACCTGCAACCATCCAGGTCGCATCTTTGTCCTGAATGAAGTGGACCTTGATGGGCCACCGAAGACCTTCACTTACATCAACAACTATAAAGTAGGCTACGGAATTGTGTTGGATGAGATGGCCGTTGGTTGTGAGTGCAAGAACTGTTTGGAGGAGCCAGTGAATGGTTGCTGCCCAGGGGCCTCACTGCACCCTATGGCCTACAATTACCAGGGCCAGGTCCGTCTTAAAGCTGGCCAGCCCATATACGAATGCAATTCTAGATGCCAGTGTGGACTCGACTGCCCCAACAGGGTGGTGCAAAAGGGTATCCAGTTTGACTTGAGCATCTTCAAGACAGCAAATGGTCGTGGCTGGGGAGTTCGTACACTGCAGCATATTAAGAAGAACACATTTGTTATGGAGTATTTGGGAGAGGTAAGTCTCTTTGTAATATAGTGATTGGAATGTTTTCAAAAATTTGGTGCAAACAAAGTGGAGGTGATCATAGAAAATTACAGGTAGTATATATGGCTCAAAAAAATTTCAGGAGCACTTCAAAAACATGTCAGACCATAACTGAATGAAGTACTTGATACCTATACTGATATGGAATGGTTAATGTGTTTGGCACAAAAGAGAGCCACAACATTTGAATCAATGGACATTTTCAACCTGCAGAGGGCTTAATTCAATGTCATTAAGACATTATACTGAAAAACTGATGCACCAAGGTAGTCCAATAAGCTGAAATGTCTTTGGAACAACTCAAAATGGTGTGCAGTAATTTTTATGGATCCAAAAAATTTGGATGCCCAAATTAATGTAGGTTGCTATTTTTAAGAATATCAGTTATGTCTTGTAACACACTCTTTTTCTCAGAAACCATTTTAAATTTTGTATGTTGGTGGTGTGGTGATGTGGTGGATGAATGGAAGCAAAGGACAAATGTGAATTTGATGTAATTATTATCCACGCCGGCAAAAATGACACCCGATTGCTCAGGTCTGAGATCACAAAAATTTGAATTGAGTTGGTATGTGCAGTAAATGTGAAAAAACAATGTCAGATGAGGTCATTTTCTCTGGGCCTCTACCAAATCTATTCTGTGACATTATGCTCAGCTGCATGTCGTCATTTAACCACTGGTTGTTGACATGGTGTCCACTTAATGACGTAGGTGTGGTGACCCACAATAACAAGGAATTAGAGACATTCACCGAGCGAGCTACTGTACCTTTAAGGGACGGTAGTTACGCACTTCCGGTTCGGAGGTTATATAGAGAGCGGGGGATTTGAATTACTCTCTACCAAATCCCCCGCTCTCTATATAACCTCCGAACCGGAAGTGCATAACTACAATACAATACAATACAATACAATTTAATTTGTATAGCGCCAAATCATAACAGGAGTTATCTCAAGGCGCTTAACTATCGTCCCTTAAAGGTACAGTAGCTCGCTCGGTGAATGTCTCTAATTCCTTGTTATTGTGGGTCACCACACAGGCCCCCCCAGAATTCACCGAAACCGTGAAGTGCAACACTATGAAAAGGGACACTCGTGAACAGTCCGACAGGACACATGGCAGTTTCGTGGCGAAGCAAGTCAACCGTCAATACGGTGGGGGGGGCACCTACGTCTCCTGTCTCGCTGTTTCGTACTCTCCACATAGGCTTCATTGACAATGGGCACACCTTCTTTGGAAAACCTGGTCTGATTAGGAGAGACGGCATACATCCCACTTGGATGGTATAGCACTTACACTCACCGGCCACTTTATTAGGTACACCTGTCCAACTGCTCGTTAACACTTAATTTCTAATCAGCCAATCACATGGCGGCAACTCAGTGCACATAGGCATGTAGACATGGTCAAGACAATCTCCTGCAGTTCAAACCAAGCATCAGTATGGGGAAGAAAGGTGATTTGAGTGACTTTGAACGTGGCATGGTTGTTTGTGCCAGAAGGGCTGGTCTGAGTATTTCTAGAGACGTGGCTGAGCTAACTAACTCATGGCAATCCAGAGTTGAGACCAGGAAGCGACACGCTTCTCTGTGCCTCCACTGGAGCAGTTCCCCACCCAAAACCACATAGAAACTGTCAGTCCTTCGTTTGCTGAGATCACATACGTTGAAAACAAAGGAAAGAGGAGTCCCACACAGGAACCTAATCAAACCTCCCACCACAACTGATTCCACACTATGGGATGCGCAAATTAAAGGGGGATTACTTAACATTAGATCTCTATCCTCTAATTAGTCAATGATTTAATATCTGAACGCCACTTTGACATGTCATGTCTCGCTGAAACTTGACTGCTTCCAAACAAGTATGTTAACCTAAATGAGGACACTCCTCTCAGTCACGTTAATATCCACATTCCGCAGGATATCGGCTGAGGAGGTGGGGTTGCATTAATCTTTAAATAAAGCCTTCTAATCAACCCTGGTCCCAAAGCACGCCACAACTCCTTCAAAAGTGTTGTTCTTACTTTGTCGCACCTGACATGTTAAGCACTGCAACCAATCCAGTGCATCACTGTATAATGACCCAGGGGCCCATAACGAGTTTCCAAGCGAGTTCCTATCATCCCTAGTTATCTGGACAGGTAAGGTGATTATCTGATGATTATCTTCACATTCGTTTAATGTGGGCATTCAGTGACAAATCTTGATCAAAGATAAGTCCCAGATTTTTTACTGTGGTGCCGCAGGCCAAGGTAAAGTCATCCAAGTAGCAATATCCGTTTTAACGCCGAAACTGTCAGGTATGAAACACCTCTTGTCTTTGGAAAAAAGAAAAACCAACGTATACACTCTACGGACATAATGAATATACATTTACTATTGAGAGCAAGTAGCAATATCATTACGCCAGGAGTTTGTAAGGTGCTCTGGACCAACAACAATAACTTCACTTTCATCTGGGTTGAGCAACAGAAAGTTACGGGTCATCCACTTTTTTATGTCCAAAAGGCAAGCCTGAAGTTAAGTCAGATGGTTGGTTTCCTCAGGTTTCACTGATAGATACAGATGTGTATCGTCAGCATAGCAATGAAAATTGATAGTGCTTTCTTATGATACCACTGTATGTATTAGTGCAAGGTATGGTTTTCAGGTTGTTCTTAGAGGTTGCACAACAATATTTGGTTGTGTCGTTCAACGGTATAATGAATATTGAAGATGCAGTACAAGAATACTTGGTTGTGTTGTTAAACGGCGTAATGACGAATCAAGTGATTTGATTTGATTTGGGATTTGATGAGATGAAACTGTGACACATGTCATCATAATAACAAATAGGTTTGAGACATTCATTGATACAATCATGGAGGGAACGTAGGCAGGGGAAGAAGAAGGAAGAAGTTCTTCCTCAGCCTTTGCTTCCTTCATCCCCTGTCTTAAGTGGGAGGAATGTAAATAATGACAATATATTAGATCGAGGGTCGGCAACCCAAAATGTTGAAAGAGCCAAAGTGGACCAAAAAAGCAAAAAACAAATCTGTCTGGAGCCACAAAAAAAAAATTTAAAAGCCTTACATAAGCCCTATTAGTTATTCCAATATTTATTCTTCACATCTTAACAGCATTTGAAAAGGTCAAGAGTACATGTCATATTTATCCTCCCAAAAAACATATCTAAACAAAAAAATTATACCCACCCCCACCCCCATCTTTTTTCATTGTCATACATTTTTGAAAATGCTTCATAGAGCCACTAAGGCGGTGTTAAAGAGCTGCATGCGGCTCCAGAGCTGTGGGTTGCCATCCCCTGTACAGGGGAGTGCAGAAATATTAGGCAAGTTGTATTTTTGAGGATTAATTTTATTATTGAACAACAACCATGTTCTTAATTAACCCAAAACACTCATTAATATCAAAGCTGAATATTTTTGGAAGTTGGAGCAGGGCTTTTTTAGTTTTAGCTATTTTAGGAAGATATCTGTGTGTGCAGGTGACTATTACTGTGCATAATTATTAGGCAACTTAACAAAAAACAAATATATACCCATTATAATTATTTATTTTCACCAGGGAAACCAATATAACAGTTCAACAATCACAAATATACATTTCTGACATTCAAAAACAAAACAAAAACAAATCAGTGACCAATATAGCCACCTTTCTTTGCAAGGACACTCAAAAGCCTGCCATCCATGGATTCTGTCAGTGTTTTGATCTGTTCACGATCAACATTGCGTGCAGCAGCAACCACAGCCTCCCAGACACGGTTCAGAGAGGTGTACTGTTTTCCCTCCTTGTAAATCTGACATTTGATGAGGGACCACAGGTTCTCTATGGGGTTCAGATCAGGTGAACAAGGAGGCCATGTCATTAGTTTTTCTTCTTTTAGACCCTTTCTTGCCAGCCACGCTGTGGAGTACTTGGATGCGTGTGATGGAGCATTGTCCTGCATGAAAATCATGTTTTTCTTGAAGGATGCCGACTTCTTCCTGTACCACTGCTTGAAGAAGGTGTCTTCCAGAAACTGGCAGTAGGACTGGGAGTTGAGCTTGACTCCATCCTCAACCCGAAAAGGCCCCACAAGCTCATCTTTGATGATACCAGCCCATACCAGTACCCCACCTCCACCTTGCTGGCGTCTGAGTCGGACTGGAGCTCTCTGCCCTTTACCGATCCAGCCACGGGCCCATCCATCTGGCCCATCAAGACTCACTCTCATTTCATCAGTCCATAAAACCTTAGAAAAATCAGTCTTGAGATATTTCTTGGCCCAGTCTAGACGTTTCAGCTTGTGTGTCTTGTTCAGTGCC
>OMPJ01045503.1:0-30777 GCA_900312935.1 Carapus acus
TTTTCACTGGGAAACCAAAGTGCTCCCAAACGGGTGATCTTAACGGCAGGGGAGGATTTTTTAGCTCCGGTTGGTCGCTAGCTTCAGCCATAATGTCCAAATTAAATCAGATAGTTAATTTTACAACAGACGCGTGGACCTCGCAATACTGTTTTGAAGAGTGCAGGAAAGGCTCGACTGATTGGTTCGCCGTGCGACGTCACCTCCACATGGTCACAAGAGCACGAATCGGGAAAGAGTTTCTTGCTAAATAATGAATATTAAGTAGCCACATGTGACAGGTACCGAACAGGCGCAGCACGTCTCTAGGTCTGTGATTGCTGCATATAAAAACAAATAAACGGACTGTATTCGTTCGGTACAGCACTGTACCGTACCGAAGGTCTTTTCGGTACGGTTCGGTACGAATACAGTGCACCGTTACAGGCTTATGTTTTAGTATATTGTCTTTTTGAAATTCAATATGAATGCAAGTGTAATTTAAAAAGATAGTAACAGAATAAAATTTGATTTAGGCACAGCTCAGTAGTGAGTAGTGCTGTTTTTAGAACATTTTTTTTTTTGTTTGTTTTTAGATCATATGAACAGCCTCATATGGTCCTTGGGCACTGTGTTTGGTGACCCCTGGTCTGCCACTAGATGGTTTGTTGATGTTGACAATGTTAGTGTCTTGCACTTTGGTTGGGATCCATTCTACATCTGCACCCTGTGGGGACTATTCTGCAGCTGACGAGGCCATTTCATCATGGACAAATGTGGCAATGTGGTGGTGTTTATTGGTGAAGGTACACCATTGATAAACACCTGGTCAGCCACTAGGTGGTTTGTAGATGTTGACGATGTTAATGTCTTGCACTTTGATTGAGATCCATTCTACATCTGCAGCCTCTGGGGATTGTTTTGCAGCTGACGAGGCCATTTCATCACGGACAAATGTGGCAATGTCGTGGTGTTTATCGGTGGTGTACCTTTTTTATGTTTCAGTTTTCTGTGTGGGTCTCCTGTAGGCTGATCATTTCATTCCTGCTGGCTAGTTGCTCAAGGATGGTGGTCCTGGCGGTGATGAGCCCCTCATCGTTGAGCTGCAGGAGTGCTAGCGCTTGTGTTGGGGTCTACAGACGTGTTGAAGACATTGGTTTCGCCTTAGGGCATGCAACTTTGCAATTACCCATAGCTACTCACAGGGAGGGCCACATGGAGGCCGTCTTCATCACGCCCATTCCCTTCAATTTTCCACTGCTCCATTCCTTTCCTTAAGTACACCTCTACCTCATCATTGTGAATTGTTGTAATGACAATGAAGATTCCTGAATCCTAACAGCTACCTCTCTTCCTTGGGTAGTATTCATCCATCCATCCATCTCATCCATCCATTTTCTTCCACATATCCGGGGCATTGTTGCGGCGGCAGCAGTCTCAGATGGGAAGCCCAGACTTCCCTCTGCCTGGACACATCCTCCAGCTCCTCTGGGAAGACCCCAAGGCATTTCCAGGCCAGCTGGGAGACAAAGTCCCTCCAGCTCATCCTGGGTCTTTGTCGGGGCCTCTTCCCAGTGGGACATGCCTGGAGCACCTCCCTAGGAGGACGTCCTGGAGGCATCCGGAAGAGATGCCCAAACCACCTCAGCTGGCTCCTCTCGATGTGAAGGAGGAGCGGCTCTACTTTGAGCTCCTCCCCGGTGACAGAACTCCTTACCCTATCTGATAGAGTGCGTCCCGCCACCCTGCGGACGAAACTTATTTTGGCCAAGATCTTGTCCATGACCCAAAGTTCATGACTATAGGTGAGGGTAGGGACGTAGATCGTCCGGTAAATAGAGAGCTTTGCCTTCCAGCTTGACCGCATCACTGCCACTGCAGCACCAATCTGTCGGTTAATCCTCCGTTCCATTCTACCCTCACTCGTTAACAGGACCCCAAGATACTTAAACTCCTCAGGATCCCGTCTCCAATCCCGAGGGTGCAAACCAGCTTTTTCTGGTCGAGAACCGTGGCCTCAGATTTAGAGGGGCTGATTCTCATCCCTGCCGTCTCACACTCGGCTGCAAACTGCCCCAGCACACACTGGAGGTCCTGGTCTGAGGGCGCCAACAGGACAACATCGTCTGCAAAAAGTAGCGATGAGATCCTGTGGTCCCCAAACATGGACCCCCCTCTGGCCCCGGGCTGCCCCAAGAAATCCTGTCCATATAGATAATGAACAGGACCGGTGACAAAGGGCAGTCCTGCTGGAGGCCAACATGCACTGTGATCAGGTCTGACTTACTGCCGGTAATGCGAGCCAAGTTCCTGCTCCGGTTGTATAGAGACCGTACAGCCCTTATTGAGGAGCCACGGACTCCATACTCCCAGAGCACCCTCCACAGAGCACCACAAGGGACCCGGTCGAATGCCCTCTCAAAGTCCACAAAGCACATGTGGACTGGTTGGGCAAACTCCCATGATCCCTCCAGCACTTTGCGGAGAGTGTAGAGCTGGTCCAGTGTTCCTCGGCCAGGACAGAAGCCGCATTGCTCCTCCTGGATCTGAGGTTCCACTATCTGTCTCGGACTGCAATGCGATGTTGCAGAGGCGTGTCAGCCATGGCAGCCCTGCAACATCCAGAGACATGAGGTAATCAGGGCAGATCTCGTCCACTCCTGGGGCCTTGCCACCGTGGAGCTTTTTAACCACCGTGGTGACTTCAGCTCGGATGATTAATGAATCCACCTCCGAGTCCCCAGCCTCTGTTTCCTCCGTGGAAGACATTTCAGTGGGATTGAGGAGACCCTGGAAGTATTCCCGCCTCTGCCTGACCACATTCTCAATTAAGGTCAGCAGCTCCCCACCTCCACTGTAAACAGTGTTGGTAGGGCACTGCTTTCCCTTCCTGATGTGCCAGGTTAGCCAGAACCTCCTCAAGGCTGACTGGTCGTCCTTCTCCATGGCCTCCCCGAAGTCCTCCCAGACATGAGTTTTTGCTTCTGCGACAGCCTGGGCTGCTGCACACTTGGCCTGCTGGTACCTGTCAGCTGCTTCAGGAGACCCACACTTTGGTAGGCCTCCCTCTTCAGCTTGACTGCTTCCACGACCGGGTTTGGGGATTGCTGTCACAACAGGCACCTGAGACCTTATGGCAACAGCTTTGTGCTGCCGCTTCAACAATGGAGGTGGAAAACATGGTCCACTCGGATTCCATGTCCCCAGCCTCTGTCGGGATCTGTTTGAAGTTCTCCTGGAAGTGGGAATGGAAGATCTCTCTGACGGAGGGCTCTGACAGACGTTCCCAGGACACCTTTGTTCCAACATGGTGTTTGTTATTGACAAACTGTGGCTAGCACAGAAGTCCAACAACAAAACACCGCTCTGGTTCTGTTCTGGTCAGGGAGGCTGTTGCTCCCAATCACACCCCTCCAGGCACCACTGTCATTGCCCACGTAGGCGTAAAAGTCCCCCAGTAGAACGATGGAGTCCCCCAGGTGGGGTACGGTCTGGTGCTGCGTAAGAAGGCTGGGTACTCTGCACTGCTGTTTGGCCCATATGCCGAAACAACAGTGAGAGACCTGTCCCCGCCCTGAAGGCGCAGGGACACAACCCTCTGGTTCGCCGGGGAAAACTCCAACATGTGACGGCAGAGCTGGGGGGCTATAAGTAAGCTCACTCCTGCTCGCCGTCTCTCCCTGCGGGCAACTCCAGAGTGAAAGACAGTCCAGCCTCTCTCTCGAGAAGTTAGGATCCAGAGCCCAGGCTTTGCATAGAGGTGAGCCCGACTATTTCTAGTTGGAAATGCTCCACCTCCCGCACCAGCTTAGGCTCCTTCCCCATAGTAGTTGTCCTTATATTTAACGTCCCTAATCTCACCTTAACACTCCACCCTGTCTTTCGCCGACATTAGCATCATTCCCACCATCTCCCTGTCAGCCAATAACTGCTATCTCTGTGACCCAAGCATAAAGCACCGCTGAGGTGAGGTGAACTCAGTTTACTTCAAGGACATCCGTGATCTACTTATGTGAACCTGTTCACCTCTGTCAGTTACCCACAACACTGCCAACCAACAATGTACTACAGCTCTGAGAATGTGAACAATGGTTGATGTATTTTATACTAATGCAGGTGCACTACATTGCTGGCCAACAACACTCAACAACACATTATCGCAAGTACATTTTGATGTACATTCATCGCAGCTAGAGTTGTCCCGTAGTGGCAGCTGGAGTTGTCCCGTCATGGCCGTGGTCAAGTTGTCATACACACTGCTCATGTAAAGCTTGGTGTCTTACCAAAAATTGGTAGCTCACTCATTGTAACTTGCAATTTACAGATACTTCGGAGGCTTTTGGTGGTGAAGAGACAGCAACACATACACTGACATAAACACAAACAAGCTTTTAGAGGTACAGTGGAGGTGTAGTGTAGTGCCAATTTCAGAGTTCAGAGGCCTCTCTGGAAAAAGTATTCCTTTTTGTATGTGAGGTATGAAACAGTCATTGTGTCATACACATGATGGCACAGGAACAACATCCTAACCAACATTCTGACTACACACATAGCTTGCATTGCATGTCCATGTTAGATACTATGGATTTCAAGAGATATGCGAGCAGTTGATGGAGCGACCACTTGTGTACAATTTCCAAGAGTTCGCATGTTGTTTGTTTTATGTGTTCTACAATATTACAGCGTAAATTGCTTGACTTCCCAATCCTTTTGTGATGGCTGATCCCCTCATAACTTTCATGAAATTGTTCCATTGATATATTTAATGATTTCTCCTCTCTTTTTCTCTGCAGATACACCACTGAAGGCTTCTACACCATCATCAACAAAAATCTCAGAGGAGGGTGATGATGTCGTGGGAGATTACACCGTAGGTGAAAAGGTCTGGGTCAATGGTGTCAAAGTAGGCATCATTGCATTCCTGGGCGAGACCCAGTTTGCCCCAGGACAGTGGGCGGGAGTGATACTGAATGACCCTGTTGGCAAAAATGATGGCTCAGTGGGAGGTATCCACTACTTCGAGTGCCAGCCACTTCAAGGAATCTTCACAAGACCTTCAAAACTTACCCGACAGCCAGCAGGTGACAGTGGCAGTGACACCCAGTCAAGTGACCCAGTCACTGTTCACTCACAGCAAGGAGGCAGTAGTGCCCCCTCTGGCCAACGAGTGGTAGTGCCTCTCAGAGAAGGACTTCTGAACAGCACAGTGAAAACAGGCAATGAGTCAGGGTCCAACTTGTCTGACAGCGGTTCTGTCAAGAAAGGTGGGGAGAAGGATCTCAAAGTTGGAGACCGTGTCTTGGTGAGTTTTTAAGTTGAAGCATGTTTGTTGAATGACTAATGATGTTCAATGCGCATCTTTGGCAAAGGAGGTTTATTTGAAACAATTGAGGTATTTCACAATAGATATAGCAGCTGTCTCAAAATACAGATATTTGACATTTGTTTTGAGATAATATCACTTGCGTGTCATTTTTGTAGTTCTGAAACTGCAGTAACTACGAAAAAGTTAATCTGAATTCAGGTGCAGCATGCACACAATGTTTTTGGATACCAAACAAAAAAATTCTGTAACTGCGCAGCACTAATGATTTCTCAAGCTGAAGTGTTGCATTGATACCTCACTATTTAATTTCCTTTTTCTTTTCTTTTTTTCTTTCTATTCTTTTTTTTTTTTTTTTTAACAAATACCATAATTTTGAGCACCACTTCACTTATACTTGACAACACTAGCACTGATGTTAATTTTTCAGAGCCGCGGGAAGTACAAACAAAATAATCAGGAATCAGGAACCTTTATTTTCCTTACAACAATTCACATTGTGTAATGAAATTAAGATGGTTAGTACCGGCGCAAGTAAAAGGGGTATAAAAGGGAAAGCAGCAGAAAGCAGCTGTTGCCTCAGCTCATCAACCAGGGATCTGGCGTTGGTGCGGAAGATGTTGGGGAGAGGTGGTTTAGAAGGCCGTTATTGGCATTACTGTATATATACAGTATTTAGCACACTAGCGAGGCCACGGACTCACATGGCAATGCTAGCGCTAGCGAAGCTACAGAGGCAGCCCTCGAAACCACCTTAATGTCATTTTACAATGTGAAATGTTGCAATGACAACAAAGATTCTTGATTCCTGATTTACATGTTGAGTAAAGAACCAAGTGCATAAACAAAGTGAGATATTGTAAAATGAAAATACACATCCACTAGCCAAAGGTAAAGAGGCCTCTGACTAAAAATTATTTAAAATGTGTTCGAAGTATTTTCAAGGATTTTCTGAACCCTTTGAAGCACTTGCTATATGTCTCATGTCTTAACACTGCCATTGCAAATAGTACTGTACATTGCAGGCCACACAAATGTTTTTTACTCTGATTATGCCATGTGGACATATATAAACACCATCAGCATCCCTCTGCTAAATCTTAAATTATGTGATCAGATGAGATATTTCGCTAAAATTATTTGCCTCTCATTTGCAGTCTGCTGACGTGAAAGCATCTTTTTGATAAGCGCTGATGTATTATCATGTGAGCATTATTACTGAACTTAAGGTTTTGGCCTTGATATTTAAGGCTTTTCATCAAAACTGTCATCCAGAATATGCCCTCAAATTATTTTAGACAGAAATCTGAGTTAGAAAGAAAGAAGATGCATGCCAAAGCTAGAAATCGTTGGACACTAATGTATGATCAACTTCGTCTCTGTTGGACTTGTGGTAAGTGCATCCCTAAAAGGGACACACTCATTTCTATCTCTGGCCAGCCAGGTGGTGTCTGCAGCTAGACAGATGAAAGAAGAGGAGCCAGAGGGTTTAAGTCGGCAGATGTAGACCATCTTAACAGATTTTTTAATATCTATTATTGTGATTTTGCATGGCTCTTAGAATATTACTTAGTCTGCCTGACCTTTTGGGCTGTTGTCGCTCTGTTCTTAAAAGCTCGGCTCGGGAACTGGAGGTTGACGGCTTTAAGTACCAGGTAGGCCAAGAGTATGAGCTGGAACTCCTGCCAAGATGCCCTTGAGCAAGGCGCTCAATCCCAACCTGTCCACAGCTCACTGTGTGCAGCCATTTCTCTGAAATTTGTGTATGGACTACTTATACCATTCCACACCATGGTATGAGAGATTCAACCCTCATAAGCATGCAAGTCCACCACCACCACCAATTGGCCCCACAAAGACTTAATAACCAAGTGAAAGTACCTCCTATTTTTAATACATTTCACTTCCGGGCACAGTTGAGACAGTGACCAACACAATCAAAATAGGCTCTCCCTATGCAAGTGCTTTAATTTATGTCACATCCAGTAGTGATTTTATGTTATCTGTGTGCCACCAGGTTGGAGGTTCTAAGATGGGAGTTGTGCGATATATGGGGGAAACAGACTTTGCTAAAGGTGAATGGTGTGGGGTCGAATTGGATGAGCCCTTGGGAAAAAATGATGGTGCTGTAGCTGGTACAAGGTACAAACACACACACATGCTTATGCACAAACACACAAATTTACATTTTTACCTTCTCAATACACACACAGATTTTAATGTTAGTGATACAGTGGACAGGGAAAAAAGGCAGAGCAGGAGTGCAACTCTCAAAGTTCAAACTTTCGCAGATTAACAGAATTTTTTTTTCCTGCTGTCACTGATCCACAGAGCTAAACCAGACTCCATCCTTACGATGGTCTTGTTGCGGACAGTTATAACCCTTTTTTCTCCTGTTAAAACGTATTGCTGCTGTCGTCTTTATGTTATTTTCCTCTTCCTTTATTTAACGAGCCAAGGATTCATTTATTCCATAGTGGTGCCCCACAGCTGCCTAACTTCTACCTTCCTTTTGCATGTCCAGAAGTCCAAGTTTTTCTGCAATGGTTACCATCTTCCTCTGCCTTTTGGGTGCAACCGCAGGTGCCTTTTCCCTCGCAGTTCGTTTCATCGACATTATGTTTTTTTTTCGGGTAGAAAACCTGCAAACATAGAGTGCAGCACTTCAGTACGGAAAGCAAGTGCCACTGTGTATGTGTGTGTGTATATACAGAATGTGTATATATACTGTATATACATATACATATACACCCGCAAACACACACACACACACACACACACACACACTTCTCCATGTTCTCCTCCATTTCGTGCCCTCCCTCCCTCTATTCACTGAATTCTATTTTTTCATTCCAGTTTTACAGCACTACCCTACTCTATGAACTAGGACCTTGAAAACTGCTTCACTGTAACACTTCATTTGGTTGAATGGCAATACAGTTAGCCTGAGTTTGAGTCTGTACAGATGTAAAATCAGTGGGGAAACCTTTTCATTTGATTTATTGTAACAAGTCAGGTCAACTTGATTTGTATAGCGCTGAATAACAACAGGAGTTTTCTCCAGGCGCTTTACAGAATGGAGCAGGTCGTGCTCCTCAGCATGTTAACAGTTAAGGTCTATGGGATGGACACACAGAGACCCAACACATCCCCCATTAGCGACAGCGGCGGGGAAAAACTTCCATGAAAGGGAAGAAACCTTGGGCAGGCCAGGCTGCAGGTGGGTGGCCAACTGCCTTAACCAGTTGGGTTGAGAGAGAGAGGGAGGGGGAGAGAGATGGAGAGAGATAGCGAGAGAGGCAGAGAGAGACAGAGACAGGTGTAGGGATGCACAGGTGTAGGGATGCACGCAATAGGAGCAGGACCCAGATGTTTGGAGGTCTGTCATCCCTGGTGGTGTTCTAGCTGCTGGCCACGCGTTAATAAAGCACAGGACAACACTTTGGGGAAGAGGCCCAATTACTGTGGTAACATGCATTTACGAGACAGGGCTGCAGGTAAGGATGGATGGGTGCAAGTGAGGCGGAGAGGGAGAGGAGATCGAGGAAGAGGAGGAGAGGAAAGCTCAATGTATCATCTAATTCTTAGTGCATAATTTTGTCTAACTATTAGCTGTATTGAAAAGGAAAGTTTTTAGCCCACTTTCAAAAGCAGTGAGGGTATCCACTCCCCGGACTGAAGTTGGAAGATGGCTCCACAGGACAGAAGCCTGATAGGAAAAGGCTCTGCCCCCTGTCCTACCCTTACTGATTTCAGGAATCACGAATAACCCTGCACTTTAAAATCACAGAGCTTCGGTTGGATTATAAGGCACAATCAGCTAATTCTATTAGCTGTATTAGTTATGCTCACACCGCAGTTTTGCATAGTGCTGATACATGCTGCAGGTTTATGTGCAATCCCTGTATTTTACTTCTGTAACCACCAATTCTTTTACTTGCTGCTACAATCATAATGTGGAGCTGCCAAACGTATTTTCACAATGATGTTGGAAACAGTGTCACAGTGACAATAAATGATTCTTATTCTTATTCTTACAAAGGAGCACTCCTTTGATTTTTCAAGCACATGCATGTCTATACTGACTGCTGACAATAACATGATTTAAATGCAGTTGTTTTTGGGGCTGTCATTGGGTCCTCAATCAGAGCTTTTGTATCTGTAATGCCACTTTCACACAGACTCCTCTAGCTGCTAACCTTCACCTGCTATGTAGCCTCATGAGAATGTTTCTTGATTGGCAAGTGATGTAGACTTTATTGACATAGGCTTTATTTGTCGATGCTACGTAGAACAATAGCCATACACAAGGTGCATGTCCACCATAAAAGAGAAGAACATAAGTGTGAAAAGTACAAAGATGCTTGAAAACAAAGGTGCTTTAACACAAAGGTCCACTATGGGAACTGGGTTTACTTGCACTCCTCTCCAAGGGTTCAGAGTCGGTTGGAGTCGGATTGGCTGCAGTGTGAATGGAATTGCTGGGATGTTACTGATGTGAATCCTGGTCCGTGGTTAGTGTGAACATGATGAATTGTCAGGTGCCATAATACTCCAGCCCTGTCAAAGATCAACTTAGCTGGTCAGTTCTGTTGTTAAAATGGTATAAGAAAATCTACTGTTCTGTCCTCTGCTCTTTGCCTAGATATTTTCAGTGCCTTCCCAAGTTTGGCCTGTTTGCTCCAATCCACAAAGTCATCCGAATTGGCTTTCCCTCCACCAGCCCAGCAAAGGTCAAGAAGAGCAAGCGAGTTGCCATGGGGGTGTCCTCATTGGTCCACAGTCCCAGCAGCTCCTCCATTAGCTCAGTCAGCTCTGTAGCTTCCTCTGTGGGTGGACGACCAAGTCGAGCTGGCCTGGTAAGATGAATCTCAACAAACTTCCTGTTTCTCATAAAAGTCAGCGGTTCTTTGTGAGGCTACTCAAGTGGACTCCAGGAGCAGTCGAACTAATGTTTCTTTCCATATATCAATTGGTATTTTAGATTCTGCTGTAGCGAGTTTGCACATATTTCCCTCCTCAGATTGCACAAAAGTTATTTATTTTTGTATCATGTCTGCTTTCTTTTCTCGTGGCATCGCTTGCCGGCCAGGAAAGTAAGAATTCTGTGCAGGGAAACTTATTTCTTTACCGTACATGTGACAGTAAAGCGTTGAATGCTCTTTACAGCTGAGTTCAGGTCACTCCTCTCTAATGGCTTCAAAATGAATTTGTCTACTGTTATTATTTAACTATTTCATATTTTTAGATCCCAATTCACACTGATCCACAGAGCTAAACCAGTGTGCCTTTCTGTCTTCTGGATATTGAGCAAATAGCAACAGTGATGTGAAGTGCCAGGATGATACTAGGCCATGATCTGGCATACCTTACCCTGATCCTATCTTTTGTGTTGGACATGTTGTCTCATCCTCAAAGTTGACAGAGACATCATCACGCTATGCACGTAAGATTTCTGGTACCACCGCACTGCAGGAGGCCCTGAAGGAGAAGCAGCAACATATTGAGCAATTGCTGGCTGAGAGGGACTTGGAGAGAGCAGAGGTGGCCAAGGCCACTAGCCACATCTGTGAGGTGGAGAAGGAGCTGAGTGCCCTTAAGGCTCAGCATATGCAGGTACAACATTTGATTATGTATTATTATTGAAAATTATGTTATTGTTAAACATGAAACTGTTATCAATTCAAGCAGATTTTTTCACATACAATACTATGATTTCCGCTGTCAGTATGCAACAGAGAATGAGAGCACCATCCAACAGGTCAAAACCATGTTGGTCAGCGCACAGAAAGATAAAGTGGAGCTAGCCAACCAGCTTGAAGAAGAGAAAAGGTAACATCATGTAACTTATCTAGTGTGCCAGCTCTGCATATATACTTAATCTTACCACATCTGACAAATTTGTTTCTTGAAAATAACGCTTTTGAAAGCAACTGCCATGTGTTGTTTTCTGTTAATGTAAATTCCCTTTTACCTTTCAGATACGGTCATTTCAGAAAAATTGTTGCATTTTCAATATTTTAGGTATTAAGTATTACCTCACCAATGCCATTGGCCTCTATTTTGACAGTTGGGGATGTCCAGGGTCAACATTCTCTAAAGCCAATGTTGTGCGCTTAATATGCTTGATGGTTTCACAAGGTGTTAGACTCACTTCTTAGCTTGACACTATAATTTCTCGTGTGGTATTTTAGGCACTATTTTGATGAAACATGAGGGGATCAGTCAAAAATCATGGCTGTATACATTAAATGCACATTGTCATCTTGTGTCCATACTATTTGAGAAATATGCCTCAAATTACTTTTAGGAAAGTGGAGGATCTCCAGTTCAGGGTGGAGGAGGAATCCATCACCAAAGGAGACCTAGAGGTATTATCATTATTGACTTTATATGATTTAGTTTCATGTATTTTGGTTTACAAGTATACATATTTGTACTCTATGTGTATTTGCATTAATGTGTGTGTCATCAATATGTACGAATGCAACTTGCAGTTGATAAACTTAAAGACTTGGAATGGAGCTGAATGGTATTCAATATGTCACCTCAAAGACTTGAAAAAATGGATCTCAGGTGTCAGCAAAACTCTTTCTCTTTCACTCTTGGTAAAAGAGGGGGGATTTACTTGTTCAGAGGCAGAGACAAAAAAAATGTATGAGTGTGGTAGTGAGGGAGAGGGTTTAAATGTGGGGACAATGACATAAAGGGAGAAAGCTAAATGGCTAAGGATGAGAGCTAGCTGAGATGTAGAGAATGAGGGTGTGCTGTGTTTGCAAATGACCAGATTGAAGGGGAGCAAAGCCAGAGATGCAGGAGGATATCAATGTTTTTATCATGTTGTGCATAGGAAGAGGTATGGAATAGAGGTTTATCTGAAAGGATGACTGTGTGAAGAGTGACACAGACTCAGCATGTGCAAATATGGTGGATGTCAATTGAAACAGAAAGAGGAATTCTGGAAAAGACTGAGGTTGAGGAGAGTGCTCTCACAGGAGAGAAAGTGATCGTTGGAGCAGGTTTCATTTGGCATTTTGGTGATAAATGAAGAAGGAATGATTGCGACACACCATATGGGAAAATTAACAGAGAAATGTGGGAGGACCAACTGGGTGTGTGTGGAGAAGGGAGGATTTCCCAACACCAAAGTTGATAAACAATCAACTTCTTATTTCGGCTGCTCTCTGTGTGGGTTTACAAAGCTAATCATCCTACCTCCTCTATTCAAATCATCTCTAGAAGCAAATATATCCAAAGCAAAGGTCTTAAATGACTTAACAACAGAAGTCACGGAATAGCTGTAACATCAACAACTAAACCATCAACCACCAGTTATTCAGAACCACATCCATGAACGTGCTCTGTGATCTTCCTCTTGTCCTCCTAGAGCAGGGGTCGCCAACCCGCGGCTCCAGAGTCGTGTGCGGCTCTTAAGCGCCGTCCTAGTGGCTCCCCGGAGCTTTTTCAAAATGTCTGAAAATAGAGAAAGATGGGGAGAGAAAGATGTGTAGAATGTGTTCATTACATACATGTTACATACATGGATTTTAGCTTATGCTGTCTAGCCTCTCTGTTTGTTGTCCCAGCCTTTCACCTAGAATATCACTTGTGTTTTTCCGGTTCCTGATTTGTTGTCTGCCTGAGATATGTATTGTATGTATCCTGAAGTTTGTAATCATCTATGTTCCCTGGACTCTGGTTGTCAACTGTCATACCTCTATCGCCATTATTTGAGCTTAGTGTGTGCATTGTCTGTTCATGTAACTCATCATACATACATTACATACATTCATTTCATAATTTTGCCAAATACCCCAAAAGCAAACTTCACAATTTAGATACAAATGACAAGCACAAATGCAAATTTGCACGTTCAATCATTACTCACAGAGACCAAATCATGCATTTAGGGAAGGGAGCACAGAGTGTGGGAGTTGGGGTAAGAAGGTGCTCAGGACCCCCACCCAACCACTAGTCTCGCCACCAAACATTTTAGTCTGAGCATGGATTTGAACCAGCCACCCTCCAGTCCCCAGACAAAG
Source organism: Carapus acus (assembly GCA_900312935.1). NCBI lineage: Eukaryota > Metazoa > Chordata > Actinopteri > Ophidiiformes > Carapidae > Carapus > Carapus acus. The sequence continues at coordinate 13,345 of OMPJ01045503.1, forward strand.
TCCCTACAGACGGTGCCACTGCCCCATATCAATTTTCCCTCCTCTGCATGTGATCAATCACAATCTTGCCTCTCTGACTTCATCTCCAAACTGCTCCACATTAGCTGCTTCTTATTCCAAATCCTGTCCAACCTGGTAACGCCTGTAGAGAACCTCAGCATCCTCATCTATGCCACCTCCAGCTCATCTCCAGCCTTTTTTGACAGAGCCACCATTTATAAACCATACATCACGGCAGATCTCAATGTAGTCTCGTTAACATTCCCTGATCCTAGCTCAAATGTAGGCAAACTATGAATACAAACGAAACACAACAGGTGGCTACAGCTCAGAGGTTGACAGCTAACTGTGTGTCTCTGCAAAAAGTTTTTTTCTGACAAACACAATTCAAGAGTCAAATACCAAGGCAAACCTTTGCTGGCACTCTAACAAAGGCCTGCAAGACTTTTATCTGATGGCTAGTTTTTCAAATATGTCAGGGGAGCATTGGCAACTTTGATAACTTCAATTTAATGTGCAGCATCGTGACTCGCAATGTGGACCTGATTGACAGAAATTTGTTTAATACAGTGAATCAAACAAAAGGGCAGAGTATTTCAAGTAACAAGCACAGGTTGAAAATAACACAAGAGACACTGCTCAGCCACTAATTCCTGTATTTCAGGGATTGACAACAGTCTTAATATAACAGTTGTTTTTAGACCTTGAGAGGAAAAACACAGGGAAAAGACTTCGACAATGAGATGCCTGCTGTCTTCGAGATAACAAAGTTACCTTGGAATACACTTGCCCGTGTCACCACAGATGAATAGCCAAAGCAAAATGGAAAAAAACACAGACTTGTTCAAGAGCAATTGACTTTCTCAAATGTTTTGTCGGGATGCTCATTTGTGCGTCCTTGTTCCACCAAGTCCTCTCTATTCAGAGGACTGACCACACACCAAACATTCATAACTGAACATACTTTGGGTTCTGCTCTTCATAAAAGCCAAGCAACCAGCAAATATGGTAAGGCACATAGTCAGAGATGAAAATAAAACGAGACAGGATTACATTAAATGTTCCTAAAATAGATGTGGGGATACAGAACAGGCAGTGATTTTGTTGAATTCACTGTATAAAACAAATTTCCGTCAATCAGGTCTACATTGCGAGTGGACCTGTATTTCTGTCAATCAGGTCCACATTGCGAGTCAAAATCCTTCATATTAAATTGAAGTTATCAAAGTTGCCAATGCTCTCCTGACATATTTGAAAAACTAGCCATCAGATAAAGTCTTGCAGGCCTTTGTTAGAGTGCCAGCAAAGGTTTGCCTTGATATTTGACTCTTGAATTGTGTTTGTCAGAAAAAAGCGTTTTGCGGGGACCCACAGTTAGCTGTCAACCTCTGAGCTGTAGCCACCTGTTCTTGCATTTCATTTGTATTCATAGTTTGCCTACATTTGAGCTAGGATCAGGGAATGTATATTTTTTCGCTCGGCCGCGAGTTGTCGGCGGGGGTGGGCGAGCCGTCACGTGACTACTTTCTACACGGCACACCGAACGACTTCCCGCGGCACACCGGTTGAAAAACACTGCTCCAGGATACATGCAGTACATATCTCAGGCAGACAACAAATCAGGAACTGGATTAAAACACAAGTGATATTCAAGATATAAAGGCTAAAACAACAAACAGAGAAGTTAGACAATGACAGCATAAGCTAAAATCCAATAACTAACTGCAACACAGTAAAGCAAACTGCAAAAAGTATAACACCAGTATCATACTGTATGTGCTCAGGTAGGAATGGCACAATGGGGATGTTACGGTGACACATCAGCAGTGACAGACAGTTAAGTGAGCACAGACAACAAAATAACACATGAAGTGACTGATGGAATTCTGTTCATGACATAAGCCCCGTTTCTCTGTGAAAGGACATCTAGCCTTCCAACAAAAAGTGTTACGCAAACCAAGCAAAAGGAACTCAGGGGGTTAGAAATTAGTGAATTTAACAAAGAAAAGAAATGGGAAATGACTATTAACATATTTCAAAAAGAGGGAGCAGAGTGACTTAGACGTGAAAGGTGGAGAGTAAAGGAGAGACTGTGAGCACAAGAGGATTAAACCCTGTAGCAAAATTGTGATTTCAAAGAGATTGAAGATTGTAAGGTGGCATTTAGGATGTCTTTGGCAACTACAAAAAGGAAACAAATCGAGGCATGATCAAATAGTGTAAACTGAGGAAGGACGATTGTTGTCAGGAGTTCAGTGACAGGCTTTGAGAGATTGTGAAGACTTGAAAGATGACTTGGTGCCTGCCTGTTGTGAGGGAAATGGTTAGGAAAGTGTGTTGAAAGAAACCTCCAAAGGTAACTTTGCCCCAGTGCATATCAGTTTACTCTTCTCTGCCCTTTGAAATTGCAGATAAAGTATTACTTTATTTGTCATTATAATGTGAATTTTCTTAACTATAAAAGAATAGATATTTGCATATGAAAATATCCTCTTTCAACATAGTGAAACTGCTGAGGGTGCATTTTGTCATCTCTTTTGCAAGGTTGTTTCAAATCTTTTCATAGAATCAATTCAAAAAAAGATGACATACCGTATGTATGACTGCTGTGATGACACATTGTAGATAGAGTTTTCCCTTACTGTCTGCTCTTCTCTCTTTTTGTTCTTTTTTTTTTGTTGGACTCATTTCTCTCCTTCCATTCCTTTTTCCGTTTTTCTCTGTATCTCTTCAGACTCAGACGCAATTGGAACATGCTCATATTCATCAGCTTGAGCAGTGTCTGCTCCTTGAGAAGTCAAGAGCAGATTTGCTCCTGAGAGACTTAGAGAAGAGCAGGGTAAAAGCATAAGCTCTTTGCCTTTGCTATCGTCCGGGTGGCTCAGTAGCTGTTTGCTTGTTGTGTTATTGATAGAACTACACAGGTCTCAACTGAGCTGTCAAACTTACATACACACAAATGCGGAAGTGGGCGGGGCGGTTCTCACTGTCAAAATATGTTTACTATGTGTTTTCAAATTTGACTTTAAGCAACTGTGTTCAGTGTTTTAAAAATACAATGCAAAGAAAATTAAATAATTGAGACAATTTGTTAAGTGAATCTGGGATTTGGAAATCATGAAGCTTCCATTGGCTCTAGAGTCACAAATATTATTTCGTTAGTTAGTACCTACTGTATATCACTTTGATTTTTAAGATTTATCTCTTTTTAAGATTTACCCATATACTACTCAAAAAGATTAAAAGGGACACTTTTTATTAAGAGCGCAATAGCAAGTCAGGTAAACATCTGAAGTACTTATCTGGACCGTGAGGAAGCAGAGGGGGTTGTTAATCAGTATCAGTTGTTTTGGTGTCAATGAGAACAAAAACATGCAAAGAAAGAGGCAACAATAAGATGACCTAAAAACAGAAACTACTGATCTTTGTTTGACTGCTTGTGTTTTGAATTTGACTAAGGTAAGAGTTACTAGTGGTTGCATGAGGTGACACCTGGACTAACACACACAGTCACATACATGCCTGAACTGGTTGCACAGGCTGTACACCTCCACCAGGATGGCATAGCAAAACTTGCCATTGCCAGGCCTTTAAGTTTGTGTCCCAGCACAGCCTCGAAAGCATCGAGGAGATCCCAGATGGCAGGCAGTTAGTCTTGGTGGGCCCAGTAGAGCTTTACTGGCATTGCCACAGAACACCAGAGTAAGCATATGTGGCACTGCCACCCTGTCCTTTCCACAAATGAGAGCAGGTGCACTCTGAGCTCATTGGACAGATGTGAAAAGGTGTGGAGAAGTAGCGTCGAACATTATGTTGCCAGCAACATTGTGCGGCATGATTAGTTTGGTGTTAGGTCTGTATGGCTCTGGGGGAATTTTGAAATGTTTTGAGCAGTGTAGTTGTGACCAACGTGGTGCTCAAGAGATTACAAAATTATCTCATCAAATGACCTAATTTATGCCTTTAAAATATCAAGAGGTAAAATCTTGACCAATTAAAATGACCAATTCATCAAGATCCATCTATGCATGAAAGGCTCACTTCCTAGTGTAGTGTAGTTCCTGTGTCCTAAGCGCGTAAGACTTTCGACAGATGGCTAAGTGAAGAGATAGATATGGAAGAGATGTGAAGCAGGTTAGGACGATGAAAGTTAGAGATGGAAATGTGATAGTGAGTGAACAGAGCGTGCTTTAAATATTGAGGTAATGCTTTGAAGACCTAATGAATGTGGAGAATGACAGGTTGGAATGGCAAGTATGTAAACATGGTGCAGGACATTAGTGAAGATGGGAAGACAGGTGAGATGAGCGCTCAGAATGACAGAGGGCTGCAGGGTCAGAGAGGGGCTACATCAGGGACCAGCCTTGAGACCCTGCTGTCACTTTCCAGTAGAGGAATGCGAGTCAGCAGGAGGAAGAAAGAGTATATACTGTATGTATGAATGACAGTGAGGCAGGTGGACAGATGAGTTTGCAAGGAGTAGAGCAGTTTTTCCCAACCATTTTTCAGCTGCATTGTTGTCGCCGGGGGATGCACGTTACTAATTTGGCCGCAGCAGAACGGCGGACACGTTGCGGAACACTTCTGTTCCGCTGAACACCGGTTGGAAAAACACTGGAGTAGAGAACTGTATGAATGACAGTGAGGCATGTGGACAAATTAAGTTGCTGGAAGTAGAGAATGTGAGGAGGGATGACTTTGAATACCTTGGGTCAACCATTCAGAGTAAGGAACAATGCGTAAGAGGTGAAGAATAGAATTCCAGCAGGGTTGCTTGCATCGTGGAGGGTGCTTTGTGATAGATAAATAGCAGCTTGATTGAAAGGCAAGGTTTACAAGATGGCAGTGAGACCTGCCATGATATGTGGTTTAGAAACAAAGGCTCTGTCTAAGAGACTGGAGTTGAAGATACTGATGTTTCTCTGGGTTAGACAAGTCTCAGGTTAGACAAGATCGGAAATATGCACATCACAGCAACAACTAATGTGGACCAATTTTGGGGTTAGAATTGGGTCAGAAATGCAAGATTGAGATGGTTTGGTCTTGTGCAGAGGAGACATTGCGAATAGATTGGAAAGATGATTTTTGAGATGGAACTCCCAGTTAGAGAGAAAAGAGGAAGACCACAGAGAAGTTTCACAAATGTAAGAATGACAGTAGGGTAATTCAGTTAAATTCAATTTAGTAATCAGCATAGCGGGTGTTTCAATAAATGTATGCGTGCATGTATGTCAAGTCAATGAAATTTGTATAACGCCAAATCATAACAGAAGTTATCACAAGGTGCTTTCAAGATGGAGCATGTAGTGCTCCTCAACATTTAAACAGTCAAGGTCTATGGGATGGACACCAAGAGGTCGAGCATATCCCCCATTAGCAACAGTGGCAAGAATCATCTTCCATTAAAGGGAGGAAACCACGGGCAGGCCAGGCTCCAGGCGGGCAGCCAACTGCCTTTACCGGTTGGGTTGAAAGTAGGGCTGGGTATTGTTAAGAACCTCACGATTCGATTCGATTTCGATTCTTTGGGTAACAATTCGATTCGATTTCGATTCGATTCAATATTGTTTTAAACACTTTGATATCGATTCAGTCGAAATGCACAAATAATTGATAATGTTGATAATCTAATTTCAAAATATATTTTTTTCATGCCCATATGAACAGCCAAGGTATATCATAGCATTTTTCAGCACTAAAACATCTGTCAATAGCATGAATTAGCACAATAATGTGTGCTGAATATGGAATACAAAAGTAAAAAATATGACAGTACTGTATTAAAACTAAAGTGCATGTAATCTTTAATTATATTTCTTTTCTCTTGGCAATTGTGTTGTAACTCACAACATTTCTGAGCAATGAAACATTTGAATACATGTATAAAGCATTAACACAACAATGCTACCTATTAGGGCTTGGTATTGAAAGGAACCTCTCGATTCGATTTCGATTCTTAGGGTTAAGTTTATCGTTTTACTCTTGTCGCTTTGTTCCCTGTTTAAGTGGGAACTGGAAGTAATTCCAGACATGGGAACTCTTTCCACCGCTTGCCATTTTGTGGTTGCAGACGCCTGCAGCTTCCGTACATAAAACGCGATTCACAAGATGTTGCGGCAGGGGGTGAATCGATTCAGATATCGAATTGAGGGGGAGATAATTACGATGCATCGATTCTTCGATATTTTTACCTACCCCTAGTCTGTGCCTCTGAGGGGCTGTCGATAAAAAAGCATGTGAATAGTGCCGCAACTAGTCGCTGCTAATGGCCCCGGCAGGTCAGTTACGGCGAGGAGCCAAATCCTCCTCGTGACCTTTTTTGGAATGACTGGCCTCGCAGTTAGTGGTCACATCCTTCCTCCAATAACTGCCACCAATCTGTCCCCAGGGTCTAATACCAACCTGCTGGCCGGAGGCACACTCCCAATTTTATTGTAGCGGCGAGTCCGGTGATGGTTGTGAATAACCTCAGATTAGTGCCGCTAACTATGTCCTTGCCACCTCTTCTCTCCACCACGAGGTTTACTGCTGTTTGAACTCAGTCTCTCACTCGATCTTTTCTCAAAATGGTTCGTACATCCACATTTCAAGACAGTAAACGTACACACACTTATCACGAGTGTGGACACAATCGGGCCTGTGCCTGTTCTTGTGCCACAGTCCCTTTTTAGCCGAGTGCGAGTGAAAAGAAACGTCCTATGATAATCACTGTGCTCTAAATGTGTCCAAATGAGTTTTGAGTCATTTTCACAGAACGCTCCATGTTTGCGTGTCTTGGGGTGGAAAGAGTCTCTACCTCGCTTCCTTTGTTGGCTCACTGAGCAGCAATTTTCTCTCCAGGGAAACAGCACAGCAGCGATTTCAACCGGCTAATTGCTGAGGTAAGAGGCCGTCTGGAGAGCCGCCGGCAGGCCCGAGCCAAACGGGACGTCACAGGCCAGGTGGAGGAGGATCAGACAACACACTCAGCAGGTTGGAATTCAAGGCTCCATCTTGAACATAAATTACTCCTGTGTTTGGATTCATTCATGGGTACCAAAACATACAGTAAATACAAAGATACAAAAGCCTAAATATTTATATACCATATGTACGGTATATATAGTATCTAAACGTCAGGACTGACCAACAATAGATTGTATTTTACCTCAGAAATTCTGTTGTTACTTCTAATAAATAACATCTAGAGTTGTGTTTACAGTCTTGTGTAGTTTCAAAATTCTATATTTCAATTTATTTTCCATATTTACCACGTAAATCTGAACAAACTGACAGATGATGTTTAGCAGCAGGCCCCATGGACAATGATGATTCCAGATGATATTGTTACCTGTGATTAGGGTAGGAGATGGGGGGGGGGAGAACGCGGAGAGGTGGAGCTTTGCACTGGAGAGCAGAGGAAGGAGAGTCAGCAGGAGCAAGACAGACAACACGTGTATGGATGAGAGTTGGGCAGGTGGAGCTGAAGATGAAGGAGAAGAAAAATAGAGGAGGGAAAACTTAAAATACCTCGGCTCAGCCATTCTGAGTGATGGATGGAGCAAAGAGAGTGAAGAATAGAGGGCAGACAGGGTGGTGTGGGTGGTAGAGAACAGTAGCTCGACTAAAAGGGAAGTTTGCTGAGATGGTGGTGAGACCTGCCATGATGTTTGGCAGGAAGAAACAGGAGGCTGAGCTGGAGGGGGAGGAAGAAGAGGATTCTTTTTTTGGGGGAGGGGCAGGTGAGGAGCAAACGGGCCAGACAGCATCATAAATCTGATGGTAAATCAGAGGAGCAGCTAAGGTGGAGTGGTTTGGGGGGAAGGTCAGAGAGGCCAGGTGGAGATGGTTTTGACATTGGACAGAGGATGTTGGGGGTGCAGCTGCCAGGTCGGTGAAATACTGTACATACAAATCCACTGCACTCATGCCTGTTGGTTTCGGAAGTTCGCAAATTAAGGGTGTGCACAAGGGACAAAATATTATTTGCTTTTTAATAAAATTAGAGGTAAAGGTGTAACTCAAATCGCATCACAATGCCAGTCAGTCCAATGTATATAAATGTATGACTACACTAAATACACTATGCCGTGTATGTCAACAGATCAGCCTGCACCATTGGACGGGAGCGTATCCATCAAGGTGGAGGAGAGAGAGTCGGAGGTGTTGGCACCAGCTGAGGATATTTTCCTGATGTCCAGCCCGGCGCACAGTGACGTGTCTATCAGCAGGTGAGCCCATCACAAGATCACTTCTGCCACCAGCTCTGAAAATCCAAATCTATCATTCTCGCCGAATTCCATCTCACCTCCTTAAGCAGGAGATATTGATGCAAAGTTTGGGAAATTGGGCTTTTAACATCGAATTTCTCATTCTCATCTTGTATGAGAGCGTGGTCGTCTTTATCTTGAAATCTTTCTGGTGATATTGAAATCCTGTGAAGGTCATGTTAGGAGACACGTCTCACTGGCTTTGCCTCCACCACTTCCCCAGCTTACCACACCCTCAGAATAAATAGTGATTCTCCAACCCTGAGAGCTCCGTAAGGCAGAGGAGGTGGAGTTCTGCCTTCACAGTTTATTGACTTTATCAAGTAATATGTGTGGCTGTGTAAAAAAACCAAATAGTTTTGCAGGTATGATCCGCAGAGTTGGTACCAGCATGAGATGAGGGGCAAATATTAAATACCATATATCATATTCATTTGGTGATGGGATCTCCTGCAATATGAAATATTTGTACATTTGCAATTTAGATTTGTACTTGTGATAAATTGTAACCAACTAGACCAGCAAAACCTTCTCCTGATGCTACTATTATTATCTTTTATTATTCTTTCATCATCATTATCACTATCATGCAGGGAAAGAAATGTGGAGCTCAGCTGCAGTCTCTAACTAACGCCTTGGCAACGAGTATGGCAGCGGCGAAAACAGGATAATCCTAATTACCATAATTATGGTGTTTGTAATGCTCTTGTGACATTGATTAGATTTTAAATGATAAGGATTTGATCTGAGCATTTGCTTTGTAATCCTCCATTGATGGTGCAGGTGCCCCTATTATTTGTGTTTATTAAATTGATACTAACTGACAAGAAAAATGCCAAGGGCGCATTGACGCTTGTGCTGGATGTGCGTGGACTCGTAATTCTTTGCTCACAATCGACAAAACAAGCAGACAGCCAACGTCCTCAAACAAAAACGGAGAGGCATTGGGCCGCGACCGTTTCCTCTGACTGTCTTCATGAAAGAGGCAGAGTGTGTTCTCTCTGTCCCCGCTGAGGCACAGAAGTGGATGATGGGGTGGAATACAAACGTACCAACGCCGTCCAAGGTTGCAGCTTTGTGAAAACAGGAAATCTACAAGACGTTATTCCTCTCATTCAGGCACACCAGCGTTGGCTGAATCCACGTTTAATACACACCAGCTTGTCCCGAATAGGAAAGGAGGGTGAAAGAAATGTGAAAAGCGATGGGGTGTGGAGGATACAGTGTACCGGTATATATTTATATGTTTTCTGTGTGAGTGTATATACAGACATACATATATACGCACATACATGCACGCTGTATGTGTTGGGTCCTGGAGGCTAGCTACCACAACCTGCAGCCGGACCACAGGGGCTCAAAAGCCGGTGAAGTGCACATGACTGATGTGGTAACATCCGTCTGGCAAGGTAGAGTCTGCTTTTGGTAGATCAGGGGTGTCAAACTCTATTGTCACCGAGGGCCACCTCAACATGGCAGTGGCCCTCAAGGGGCCACCGTTAAGGCGCTCTAATGTAATTCAATGTAAAATGTAACTATTTATTTAGAAATATCTAATATCAACAATTATTTTTACTTATTCAACTAACAAACATCCCATTTGCGTAGATCTAAAATTATGTCAGATCTTTGCTATTATTGTATCGCAGATCCTTGTATCAGGAAAATAAACCTGATTTGATCAACACTCATCAGTTGATAATCAATCAATCAATCAATCAGTCAATGAATGAATGAATCAATCAATCAATCAATGAATCAATCAGTCACTAAATGAATGAATGAATCAATCAATGAATCAATCATTGACTCAATCAATCAATCAAGAAGTCAACAACCTGGTTCGCCCACGTGGCTGCATTGGCGTTTCTTGACAAACTGACGTTTTAAAAAGTGCACAGCTGCGTCACTTTACTGGAAACATGATCCATGTGCATTTTGGGGGATGTAGTTTGTGGGTCAATGCATGTTTAAATGAAGGAGAAACAGTCACTCAAGCGGTCGGGGGCCACATAAAATGATGCAGCGGGCCGCATCTGGCCCCCGGGTCTTGAGTTTGACACCTGTGTGGTAGATGGCGATCAGGGAAGGAGTATGTCAGACCACGGTCCAAGGTCCATTATGCTGGTGGGTGCCACTTACAGTAGAAGAGGCAGGAGGACAGTGTCGTTCTTGTATAGTGAGCATGATGAAAGCTTTGGCATCGCTGACGCCTTTGCCTGCACAGTACGCAAACCGAAGAGGGTCCAGAAATGGCTCAGTGTTGGAGATAAAGTGTGTTTTCACCACCCTCTCCATGGCCTCCGTCACCTGAGAGGTCAAGGTCCACTGGGTAGATGTCCCTCAGGGCCTTGGATGGGTCCTTCTTGGGGATTGCTGCGATGGTTGAGTGTGGTTCTAGTGTTGATGCCTGCTTGGCACAAGACCTGGAAAACACCGATAAGCCGGTCGGCGCAGTGCTCAGGGATCCGATCTTACATCAGCACCTGATGTGCTGCAAGCCTCGGCCTTCTCAAGGTCTGTCACCACGTCAGCAGTGGAGAGCACAAAGGGGGATTGCCGGGCCTGAGGGTGGGCACAATGTCAATTATCGGGGTGAAGTTGTTGGCTTCAAATGTGGAGTATAATGACTTCAGAATGTCTGGGCCCAGAATATTAATCTCTCCCTCGCCTGGCGTCCCAGGCCATTCCTTCCTCACTCACACCTCACCATGGGGACACTTCAACTGCCTCCGAAGGCTTCGGCCAAATGGATCCATGTAACCTGTCTTGAGGACAGTCGACCCGTTCGCACTTCTATGCAAACCCAGAGAAGTGTTCTATGCGAGGTGTCAGAACAGTTGGCGCTGATATTCCCCTCTGCTGCCGACTTGATGCACAGGTCTAACAAGTCAGCTGTGTGTTGAAATCCTGCATATGCGTGTCCAGTGGTGAGTCAGCCTGTTGTTGCACCGTGGACGCCGTGTCTTTAAGGACAAATGAACGGTCAGATGTCTGTGTTGTGTCTTTCCAACATGGATAATGTGTTTGGAAGGCCCAGTTGTCAGCTGTGTGAACATTGGTTTGTGTGTCTCAGGCCAATGTTGTCCCCCTTGCTAATGTTCTGTGTGTGTGTGTGTGTTTGTTGTCGGGCCTGTAGATATTTGCCAGGCGTGGCTGAACTGCTGTCCAGTCTGGTTGTGTCATTTCTTCACAGCACTGACGTGTTTCTATTCTGGTGACATAAACACAGTGAGCGTGTTATGATCGTTCATCTCGGCTCGATGACGAGCTGCTGCCGCCGCCTGTGGCAGATTAGTCTCTGTCAATATAAACAATAGCCCAGATCTTCATTAATTACTTCTGCAAACGATTTATGAGGAATCTGGCAGAAGCGCGCTAATCCAATCTCACAGCCATTTGACACTTGCAGCACACACAAAAACACAGCACACAGAGACAGGGTGGTAAATGCAATGAGAGTGTCCGTGTAACATCCTTCATTTCGCCATTATTGTTGGATGGAGCGCAAATCGACACCTCGGCCCACACGGTGTGATTAATGGGATGATATCCGGCCTTGTTCAGCTGTGACCCCTGTTTGCCCTTCGTGTGTGTGTGTGTGTGAGAAGGAGAGACAGAGAGAATGGATGAAATGAAAGACAACACTGCTCTGGTCCCTCGCTCTGCGTGTGCAGCTCGTGAACATGCTGTTCAGCCTCCACCCGTCATCTTGAATATTTGACAGAAACGTATTCACTTCTCTATTTTCCACTTTTTGTCTCTCTCCTGTTCTGCGGCCCCTTGGCTGTGCTGCTCCTGCGTATCGTTCTTTGTCCTTGGTGAGATGCGATTCAAGCTCTGAGTGTCTGAGTGTCCGTCTCCTCCTGAGTGTTTATTATTGCTTCATTAAGGCCTCACCACTGTGATTCCTTCATGCCGTGTCGGGGGCAGCAGAGGTTGGAGGGCCATGTCAGGGTGGAGAGAGGGGCAGGTGGTGAGCGAGCGAGGGAGCGGACAGCTTGAGACGTGTGATGTCATGGACGAGATGACGTCAGGCGTCTCCACTCAGTCATCCGTCCTTGAAGCCTCTTCATCCTGGGTTAAGACCTGCTTAATTTCCCTGCACGCACAAGGCCATTAAGCGGACAGTCTTTGACAGGACGGGGTTTTGTGTGTGTGTGGTTGTGTGTGTTTGTGTGGGGGCCACTGGATTGTGTTTGACAGGAGGCACCATATTAGGAGTCTGATTTTCATCCCTCATTTTGTGACATGTTGTTCCTTGCATTTCTCTCCTTTTCGTTTTGTTTTCCTTCCGTGGCGGCACAGTGTTCAGCACACTGGCTGTAGGCACACACTGTGAAGTCCTGCATCCATGAAGTTCTTCTCTCTTAGTTGAGCGTCTACCTCTTCTTTTTCCATGGCGAAACAAGTCGTCTCATACTTCAATGTTATCTTCAGCAACTGGATGGAACTCGCCAACATCTCCTCTCAATGAGTTGCGCAGCACTCTGGTCGCATTTTTCATGCCAATGTAAAAATAGAAGAAGTCATCAGTCACTTTATTTTCTTAATTCCAGCACTACTCTCCCAAGGCCAAGTTGTTCCGGCTCTTGCTCCACAAACACTTCACTCTTCTCAGGAACGTGACTCTTAGCCTCACTTTCTTCATTGTTCACCCAGATGTTCTGGTGGACATCATTCATCTTGCCGCCGCTCGACTACGTTACGTGAACAATGGGAACAGTAACTGCAACTGGCTCTGGCTCTCTGTCAAAGAAAACTTGGGGCCAGAGCTGAGGTTCTGTCAAACGTGGGCAAGAAGGTTTGGGCGAATAACACAAATGGATGGAGATTATGAGCGAGACCAAACAGGAGGTTAGAGTTGCTAGGTGACCACGGCTTCTTACCCATCACCTCTAGTGGTGATGGTAACAGAAGAATCTAGCAGCCATAAAGTGTGACATAGGCTCTATGGCAACACTGCTCCACAGCTCATTTGTCATCAAGACGCAAAGTGGTAGATTCACGGACTCAAAACGGCAGAAGTGACAACGACTAATGAGCGATAACAGAATGAGGAGACCATGTGTCCCACTCTGTGTCGTCATGCCAACAAGCTGTTAATGATGATGCAATGATGCGGCCATATTCAAGCACGGTGCCTGCAGGCTAACAACTCTGTCGGGTCAAACTTTATGCAATGAAATCTTTCGCTCTCAACAATCTCCCCAACCCAAATGCGTTGATAGAAATAGATGAAGAGTCACAAAAAACTCCACAACGCACACACACATGCACACCGAGCCAGGGACTGTGTGTCGGCCTCTGGGGAGAGACATTCACGAGACATTCACGGCCTCAATCTGCCACCTCAGTCATCAATTCTCACTCCGAGGATATTGCCGCCACAGCCTTCATCTCCCTCAATGGTTGGCGTGAACTTCCTCATTCTTTCAGTCTTTGAAACGTGGGCGTGTGTGCTTTGCAATCTCCAGGAGGCGGTGTTTTTTTGTGCCGGTCCTGGCCGGCTCCACTTGATGCATATTGAAGCTTTGAAAGCCTTCTTGGAGCGCGGCCTGGGACCTGAAGGCATTTATTGGCCCTTAAATCACCTCCTCTGAAAATGAGGATCGGTCCTGTCTCGTCACCTGCGGCGCCTCCGCCTGATGCATAAATCTCCACCGTGTTCCAGCAGTCATATTTAGGCTCCTGTCACTCAGAAGGTCAGAGCTTCGGTCTCTCCTCACGCGTGGCCAGGGTGCTGCTGATGGACGAGCAAGGTAGATCTTTAAACTGTAATTCTACCTCCACCCTTCCATATATCAAACATCCATCTGTCATCCATCACCTCAATTTATCATCCCTTATTCAACCTTCAACCAATCTCATTGGTCCCTCTACAGATAGGCTACATCAATATAAAACATCACTATCATTCTTTCACCATCCTCCATCTCTCCAGAACCTTCACCTGTCCTCCCGACAACCCCCCAAACCATCAACACTCTCAACCTTGTATCACCCTTATCCAGTATTTGCATCCTTGTTTCATTTTTCCAACTACCTCCCTGAACTCCATCCTTTTACCTTCCTTCACCAGTGCTCACTCCAGGGCCACCTTCTTCACATCCTTCATCTTTCAATTTATTTGTATTTGTCTCCTTCATATTGCTCAACACGTTACAATCTTTCTCAGGATCGAATCATTCTTCCACCTCCTACTGTCTTCCCACTGTTTCTTTTTAACCCGTTTAGCCTATTTCCCTCAATCTCAGTCTTTGTCCAACCTCTTCCTCAGTGACATCCATCTTTCAGCATTGCAGCATTGTCCCTCCATCTTTCCAGCCCACCTCTGATCTGTCTCCAGCTTCACATTGTTTTAGCCTTTGTCCATTCTTCTTTCAACCCTCCCACGCCGATTGTTGTTGGGGTCTGTCTGTGATGAGTGTAAGCACAGACATATGACATGGCTTTAGGCTGGGTTGTGAGGCTCCTCTCTTCTTAATTGGCTTCAGATGATATCTGACACGCACTCACAGGGGTCAATTAGAGGCTCAAACATTACAGGAAAAACATGAGAAATCATCTTTGCCGGGAGGATTTATTCTCCTACTTTTTGCTTCCCGTCACTGGTCATCCAGAGACATTAAGTTTTTATTCAGCCAGCTGGCTGCAGGTCCGGCGATGAGTGCTGTAAGAACTCGGCGTGGATACAAAGGGAGCCCGTCACTGTGCGTTATGGCAGCACGGTGTTACCAAGGTCCTCCCCTGTGATGTCCCACCTGAGGACCCTGATGCTCCTTTAGCGTGCACCATCAGGCACCGGGGCCTTCTCACCTTCGTTTGTCTTGGACCTGTCTGTCCCTCCCCCTCCCCCAGAGTGTGTTTGCAGAGCGCTTCACATTCTCCCCCAGCTGTGCAGCTCGTGGCACTTGCAGGAAGTTCATGCACAGTTTGACCGCAGCTATTTGAGTCTCTGTGGTCCGACCTCCTCTTTTCAACCATTCTTTTCGGCTTGAAGATCATAACCTTTTCTGTCCCGATGATTGCACAACATGCATTTGTAAAATAAGAATTGTGACTCTCCTTTAAAAGTGAGACATTAAAACATGAGCCTGGCCCATATTTCAGTGAAGATTAGGAAGCCAAAATAATGTCCACCACATTATTGCCCACACGAAAATCTGTAATTAGGGTTGAGCTCAATCTTACCGGTGTGACAAGGTCGGGCTAAACAAGACGGGTTTAATTATCTGGTCTAATGGAATACGTCACACAGCCCACTCCTACTCTGATCTATTCTAGGCCATCATGAGGCCATCGGTCCGCTTAGTTTGATAAGACGGTGACCGTGCTGTTTGTGGACATCTTGGATTAAGACTTTTTCTCTGTTTCACCACCCTCTCTCTATATCCCCTCCCACCCCCTTTGCCGTTACAGCTCCATTTCAGACATCTTTGGTCCAGAAACTTCCACAGGCACCGGGTAAGTGACCGCAACTGGCTGGAAGATAATATGATGTGTGTGTTGGTGTGTGTGATTTATTGTTCTTGTCACTTAGCTGTTCTGTTGCAGTGACTTTGCTTGTGTGTAAAATTGATGTGCTGTCACAACTTCCTGCTCCTTTTGGGTGACTTTTCTTGTAGAGGTGAAAAGTGAAATACTTTTGACAGTATTAGTAGACTTCAGTGAGGCGGAACACCCTCAAACCAACTCCAGTGTAGGAGTTAACCTCATTATGGGCCCCAACCAGTGCCCAAAGCAGTCCTAACTTCAGTCCCAGCACAGATCTTAGCACTACCCTAACTGCAGGCCTTAGTGCCTCCCTTAGACACAGTCAACCCCACTACAGTTAGAATCCCAAACCTCAGGGAAACTCTACCGTGTCTGCACCCATAATCACAGGCCTAAACCCAGTCTAAGCACAACCCTGTCCCCAGTTCTGAACTCAACCCTGACCCTAACTAGGGCTCTGAACCCTGCCCAGACCTTAACCTTAACCTTAACCTTAACCCGCTCACTCAAGAATCACTTGGGCAATGAGCAATATTTACAGATCTGAATAACAGATCTTCTGAGTGATCTGAGATTCATAATTGTATCCCCACTCTCCAACTGCAGAATTTATTTCTCCTAAGACATTTACAGTGACTGTCCAAGCTCAACAGTTAAAGTATCAGGAAAAATCTGACAATATCTGAGTATCATCAACCAAGTAGGGACGATGCACCGGCGGTCTGTGAAAAATTCACATTAGCAGTTCTTAAGATTCTTTTTCTCCTCATCCATTTCTCAAAATAAGAACGTGACACCCATTCTTACACACTCGGACTAATAGATGGGAATACTTGTATTTTTCATTTGATATGAATAGCGAAAATATTGGTCACGGTATTGTGCAATTCACAGCTGTGTTTGTAAAAGTGATCACAAGTGTTGATGTTTAATCAGTGTTGCTTGAAAAAGTATTTGTTTTTAGTATTTGTCTGGAACATTTGACATAACTTTCAGCTTTGGATTCACATTTAATACTGAGTCATCGATGGAGAATTTCAGTGTTAATGTGAGAAAATGCCCAAACAACTAAACTGAGTTTAGTTTAGAGATAGTTTTTTTGTACAGAATCACAATCACTTCTACCGTCAGCGCCCTCTAGTGATGACACTTTTTTGACAACTCCAGTCTCAGTTTGTCAGTCACAAACCATCACAAACCACCGCCACCATGTTTCCATCTGCTCAGTCGCCAGAAAGAACTGCGCCTGTATCATTCCAGACAGGAAGTGTGGTGGTGGTGTGTGTTATTCACACACACCTACACACACAGACACTCACACATTCACATGTGAGTTTGTGGTGCTGGCCTGGAGAGGACGAGCAGCACCACTTGTGAGTGTTTGTGACGCAGCACAGCTTCTGGTGACACCACATGCCCCCCTCAGCCTGGAGCGGAGATGATTGTGTTAGCATTACAGCATGTTTGCGTGCGGCCGCTCACTGACCCATAATGTGACCCTCTGACAAACTTTGGCAGATTCACCTTTCCGAGGCGACGACATTTCACTGCTAACCCAGTTTTGGGAAATCCAATCAAACGGCGCCTTTGGACAGACGTGAGTCATCGCGCGGCCGAAGCTGAGGTGAAGACGAGCAGGCTCGAGACGAGCAGGGATCCGCTCGCTCGCAGCATGTGGTTGAAATGT
>OMPJ01045504.1:0-48909 GCA_900312935.1 Carapus acus
TAGTTGGGCTGTCAAGTGATTTATTTAGTAATAATCATTAATTAGTAGTTTATTTAGCTAAATCGCTACATTTTTTTGGGTACATCACTAGAGATGTCCGATAATATCGGCCCACCGATATTTTCAACCCGATATTAGCATAAAAATTTAATATCGGTATCGGATTTTTTTGCTTTAAAACCGATAAAATAAAAAACGATAAAAATACAATAATGCTTGCGTTACACTGAAATAGTGCCTATGCGCTCCTGAAGCGTTTACCGGCGCACATATCGGTATCGACTGTTATCGGTATCGGTAAATTGAGAGTTGGACAATATCGGCATATCGGATATCGGCAAAAAAGCCAATATCGGACATCCCTAGTAGTTACTAATAGAGATTTTGTAGACTTTGTAGACTTTTTTCATCAAGCCAGTTTTCTCTCTCATACAATATTTTGCATCAAAACTAAGCTGTTTTTGAGCATGGTGCGTTGTTAAAAACAACATACGCCTGTAAATGTATTGACTATTTATTGACTAAATTTACTGACCCATTGATTTTGCAGTTCAAAATTGGGGGAAAAATTTTCAACTTATTGTTGAGTATATGCAGGACACAACTTTATAGAAAAGCAGAAAAGCAGATTTTATTGTCATTCAAGCGTTGCTACCTACTACCCTCTGTGTTTCATCCATTTACATTTCTCTTTTCCTCCCCTTGCTAGCTGTGGAAATCAGATGACTTTGGAGAGACATGGTTGCTCATCCAAGAACATGTGAAGGCTTACTTTTGGTAAGAAAACCAATACTTTCTTGAAGTAAGAAATACCTACCACCTTACCGTACAGTGCAGAGAGTGGAGAGGAAACTGTAAAAGAGTTTGGAGAGGAATCCGATGGATGGATGGATGGATGGATCTATGGATCTATCTATCTATCTATCTTTTTTCACAATACTGTTTTTACAATATCCACCCTTTTTTCCTTATATATTTTTATTACACTGTATATGTGGGATGGGATCTTTGACCTCTGAGCCCTCCCAGAAACTGGCAGTTTCCCTCTTATCCGTGGAAGGGGCACATAAAGTATGTGAGCAAAACAGACTTTAAAAACCAAGCATCATAAACACCACAATATAATAGCGATGAGATAACAACATTTCTGTGCTAATATTACACGTAGCAAGGGAAAAGAACAATTTTAGCCAGATGAACAGCGGAAAGAACCATACGAAAAATGCATCTCATTGTCAGAAATTACTACAATAATGCTGCATCCTTTAATAGTGATAAAAACCTGAATAAACGGTATTTCGACTTGATATTGTTAATGTGGGAAAGAGCTGACCCCGCTTCAGTAAGTCCGCAAAGTACTCAACTTTTTACAATCATTATAATTGTTTCAAGGTTGCAAAACCCCGTACTACACGCTTGATTTCCAGGAATTAACATTTCTCACATTTCTCTTTTGTCTAAGCATTTTCAAAGTTCAAACCTAGAATAAGTACATTTTTCTTCTACCCTCCCACCTGTCCCCTGCGTCCTGTCACCAAGGGCAGCGGATAGATCAGCGTCAGCACAGGACAATATTCAGAGCGTCACAGAGCGTTGCTCGTTAAGACCAGCACACACATCCCCACCCCCATGTCAAGATCAAGTCATATTTGGCCCTCGGTTAATTTTAGTTTGAGACACCTGTGTAACCCGGATAAAAAGGATAACCCGGATCAAAAACATCCGGAAAAACATCGTAACTTCCGTGGTATTGCAGCGAATTATCGCGGGATTAGATTGTTTGATCACCTGTTTACCTGGGGAGTCACGTGAGGCGGCGCAACCAACCGCGTTCTATGAGGAAGCGAGCCACTGTGGCAGTCGGCGAGACGGTACTGCAGACCACACAGCTACAGAGGCCCCTTGCCACAGTAAACGAACGATCTAAATTCGGTCACGCACATGTGAACTCTCGGGGACTGGTGAGTCGATTGTTGAATGGTTTTAATTGATTTTGATTGCGCACTCGATATTTTTTTGTACCACGGTAATGATTGCTGGACCTGTGGTCCTGTTCCCCAGGCCAGGCTCCGAAAACGATGGCGAGCCAGAGGAACTTACAAGGGACTGACCGTCGGAACACTAAAGAGTTGCACGGGGCTTCCTGTAGCAGTGCATACAACCCCAGATGCACATCCCGTGCCCACCACACACACTCACGCACACACATACACACACACATCTTCCTCAACTTATTCCCCTGAACTTTTGTCCTAAACCCAGACGTGGGTATCTGTATATGAACTGTGTGGGAGGGAAAAATTGGGATGGGTCCCGTTAGGACCTAACAAAAGTGTGTATTTGGGTTTTGTATTTTTATTTTTCTGTATTTCCGTAATGTGTTAAGTCTGCTTTGATAATTGTTACTTCAGGGAATTTGCTAATGTATTGATGAAAGATTGACTAGTCTGTATATACAGTATATATATTTGCACTGGTTGTGGGATTTGTTTGTCACTTTGTCCTTAAAATATATCACTATCGTAAGCAAAATCTCAGCCTCCTGTCTGCTCCCTCCTGTAGCTGTTCCTGGAACTTCTGACCATCTGGCCTTTTGAACCATTTACAGTAGCTGTTCCCTATAACTCGGGCGCTACACACCTCTTCTCTCGTTTCTACCTAACCATCTTTCCTTATTTGGTGTTATCTCATATTTACTACCCTCTCTTGGCTGTTAATCATCCTCTCTCTGTGCTCCACTGTTCCAGCGGCACCAAGCATCCTGAGGGCCTCCTGTGTCCTCCCACACCTGTCTTAAAGGACATACACTGTGCTCGGCAGTTCTAGATTTTTTTAACAATACACAATGTTAACAGAAAAAAAGATTAGACTACGAGGCTACACGGGAGCGAGCCAGTAGATTACAGGCATTGTCACACATTTGGTTTCCTTTTCTTAAGTCAACTTGAACCAATTAATGGAGTAATTACTAGTGGCCATAGACAAAATAGAGTGGTCTTGACGTTTCTGTAAATTTGTAGCGGAATAAATTTTAGAAACCTTAACGAAAAACAGAATATGGGTATCACATGCCACCACATGGTTCCCTCCATTAGAAATTCAGTCTTTGTAAGCAAAAATACCTCCCGCTCTGCATATGTATCATTTTAACTCTCTGTCAAACTTTAAGTGTAAGGATTGGAAATGGTTGTGGGCATTTTTCAGTTGTTAAATCATTTCCTTTTTTCCTGGATACTGGAAAAGGCTGTGAAAATATGACCGAAAAACATCTTTGCTGCCACAGTTGGTGTGTTTGTAGGATTGCCTAGTTACATCTGACTGATGAAATTGAGTCATGTGATTATTATGAATTACATGTGATCAGTGAAACAATTGTAGGCAGTTCTTAGGTTGCTCCACTGGTTATGTCTCATCAGCAAAAACACATCAAATTTAATGTGTGGAATAAGTAGACGAGAAAATATCAAATTGAATGCTGCCCAATGTAGCAGAGTGACAGTCACGTTTCCTCTTCACACATGCTCAAAAAAAGTTGCTCTGTTAAGCCATAAAAAGATAACTCATTTTTCGAAAGGCTACTCAAGTCAATTTAACTGAATAAATGTAACTTTGTACTTCTCTCCTCTGCAATTATTGTATTGCATCATACAAAGTACATGCACTGTTGGAGTCTGGCAGTGGCTGTGCCCTCTTTCAGTTCCAAACTTAATTGCAGATTTCCTCCCTCCCACCAGAAACATGCCAAAGGCCAGTTTCTGTTCTTCAAGGTTTGTGAGATGCTTAATCTCATCGAGAGAGACTATTTTGGCCTGACGTATAGAGACAACCATAACCAGAGGGTATGTATCCCATGTACTTATCAAGCTTATTAATAAAATGATGTCAATGAATGCCAGATAAAGCACACAGAATCTACATTTACATCTTTATTTGCTGCTCTGTTGTTTATTTTTATCCAGTGTTGGTTGGACCCCTGTAAGGAAATGAAGAGGCAAATACCCAGTAAGTTTATATTTTTTTCCACAGTGGAAACTCCACAAACACTGAAAAACACAATGATTAGGAAAAAATCACAAAATGTACACATATGCACTCCATTTTCTGGACTCAAAGTAACTCTGGAGTTAAAGTCTCACCAGCCCAAAAATGCAAAAAAAAACATGCATATGTCTCAACCTAGTCGCATTTTTAGAGAGATTCACTCTACAAAACCTGAGATTTAGAGCAAACATCTTGAAATGGAACTTAAAATAATTACAACTCTCTAGAGAAACACATTGATATCTGATATACAATAGGCAATAAGAAGAGAACTAATTAACTAACTAATTAACCAACTAACCCACGTCACCGTTGTAATAGCACTACTACAGCTACAAAAGCCTGAGTACCCTCCCATGGTTGTCAACTTGACGATCATCATCATCGGTCACTTGTAGCGGAGTATGACTATCCTCCACCTTGGTCCTTGTGGGTCCTCAGGTGGGAGTAGAGGCTGATTCTTGACCCAATTATTTTTGTGCAGTGTGGCAGGGGAATGTAGTGGCGTGTTTAGATTGGGTTTTGGCTTGTTTGGTGGTTGGTGGTCTTGTGCAGCACAGTGGTCCTCATTATATTGTGCAGCACTCTCACTGACAAGGTTTCCTGTCTGTTGCCATGCCATCCTAAGCTTTTAGGTCAATGTGGCACTTCTTTAGATTTGTTTTGATGTTGTCCATGCACCTCTTCTTCTCCTCTGGCCTCTAGCGGCCTGTTTGCCTTCAGCCAGCTGGTAGTAGAGTATGCGTTTTGAGAGGCGAGAGTCAGGCATACGTATAACATGTCCATTCCATCGTAGCTGGTTTTGAGAAATGGTGGCAGTGATGGTGTAGACGCCAGCCTCCTTCAGGATGCCGGTGTTTGAGCGCTGATCCTCCCAAGTGTTCCTGAGGATTTTCGTGAGGCATCTCTGATGATGTGCTTGGAGTGCCTTTAAGTGCCGACTGTAGGTTGTCCAGGTTTCTGAACCATACAGGAGTGTGGGGAGCACCATGGCTTCGTAGACAAGAATTTTGGTCCTTGGTTGGAGGTAGCGGTTCCCCACTGGCACAGCTGAGGCAGTGGTGTATTTCCTCATCAATTAAGGCTTTGGATGACAGGAGGCTACCGAGATATGGGAAGTAGTCCACATTTTCCAGGTCAGTAGAGATATTTGGGGTTAGGACTGGCATACTGCTGGTTGATGGTGGTTGACTGAGGATTTGGGTCTTTTTTTAGTTGATAGTTAGGCTGAGCTGCTTTCGCAGAGATGGAGAGGGTGAACTATATGTCCTCCTCTGAAATGGCCACAAAAGGGTTATCGTCTGCATACTGCAGACAGCACCATGATGGATATGGAGGTGGTTTCGCCTTTATCCCTGAAATGATTGATGTTGAGTAGTTGGCCGTCAGTCCTATACATGATGTTGATTCTCTGAGGCAGGTGAGATGGAGAATAACAGCAACAAAGATGGAGAACAATGTTGGAGCGCTGACACATCCTTGTTTGGCTCATGTCTCTATCCGGATGGGTTCAGTTTTGTCTCTGCTGGCGCTGAGTACTGTGGCTGACATATTATCGTGCAGTAGTGACAGTATCCTGATGTATTTTTCTGCACAGCCAGTTTTTGCGAGTGAAAGCCAGAGAGCCTACCTGCCTGAGTCAAAGGCTTTGGTGAGGTCTATGAAGGCCATACTGTATATAGAGGTTGATTTTGTTCCTGGCATATTTCTTGCAATTGTCGACTAGTCAAGATCATGTCTGTGTTGCCTCTGTTTGGGCAAAAAACACTCTTTTCAGACAGTAGGGTGAATCTGTTGGCCAACACCCTAGCGAGGGCTTTCCCTGTGGTGGACAGGCGAGAAATGCCACGGTAGTCTCTGCAGTCAGTTTTGTCTCCATTCTTATAGATGGAGACAATTAGGCATCCCCGAGCTGTGCAGGGATTTTCTCTTCTTCCCAGATTTTTAGGAGTAGTGCATGGATGTGTTAAAGAGGACCATTACTTTACCAACTTGTGTTTGGACGGCTGCCTTCGCTTTGGCATGGGCTGCTTGTTTTCCCGTGCTGTGAATGTTGTTTTTCCAGATGATGAATGTTTTCTGCTTGATGTCATTGAGTTGTTTAATCTTTTTGTCACTGTCATCATACCAGTCTTGGTGTTGCTGCTTCTTGTGACCAAGGATGTTTTTGCAGGAGCTCATGATGGCAATGGCGTTTTTACCCCAGTGCTTTTCAGTACCCTCTGGATACTCTTTGGGCAATGCTTCGCTGAGAGCAACCTGCAGCTGTTGCAGGTAGATAGTGTCACCCAACCTCTTGGTGCTTAGTGTGGGTCGACTCTGTCTTTTTTTCATCCTTCTTTTCCGCATTGAGCGGATACACATGATAGAGCAAATGAGGCAGTGTCCAGCAGTCATCAGCACTGGTCATTGCTCTGGTGTTGACGATGTCGCAGCAGTCTTGCCTACAATGAAGTAGTCAATGAGAAGTCAGTCAGCTCGACATCCGGCAGTGGGGGAGGCTGCAGCTGATCTGGACTGTTCTGAGGTGGTAATAGCCGACAAAGCTGTAGAAGCTCTCTCCCTCTGCCCTCCTCCTCTGCTCTCGCTCTGTCTTGCTCAGTGTGTCAAAGGTTTAGCTGCTCCTCCGCCTCCTTTCAAGATAATTTTACATGTAACAATGTAGTTTATTTGCAGTGTTAGAGACAAGGCTAAGTGAGTCAGAGAGGAGGCTCTGCTCAACTGAAAGTCAACCGTCAGATAGTCTCGTGGATCAGCCTGCTCCCATAGCAGCTGACTTGGTCCGTTTTAATTTCACTTCTGTTAAACCCCCAGTTGCTTGGCAGCTCCCGAGCAGTCGGCAAGACAAACGGGCTGGGCGACTGTCTGAAATAAGCTCAACAACCAATTCAAATTTCCAATAGATTTTCAGCAGTCAGCGACGTGCCTGCTGCTAAACCAACTCCGTTAACCAAACCAACTATCAAACCAACTCTTATTATCAGCAGCTCCGTAGTGAGAGACATTAGGGTAGCGACACCAGGGACCATAGTTAAATGTATTCCTGGGGCCAAATCGAGTGACATTGGATCAAATTTAAAACTAGCAAAGGACAACTCTGAATTTGATAGAATTATTATCTATGCTCGCAATAATGACACCCGCCTGCGCGAGTCAGAGGTCACAAAAATTAAAATTGAGTCGGCATGTACAGTAAATATGCAAAAAACTATTTCGGATAGAATAATTTTCTTATGGCCTGTACCTATCTATCCACTGATGTTATGTTCAGCTGCATGTCGTCATTTAACTGCTGGCTGTCGACAGAGTGTCAGCTTAATGATGTAGGCTTCATTGACAATCAGCACACTTTCTGTGGAAAACCTCGTCTGATTAGGAGAGACGGCATATATTCCACTCTGGATGGTAACGCACTTATTTCTAAAAATGTGGCCAAGTTTACAAACTCATGGCGATCCAGAGTTGAGAGCAGGAAGCAGAGCTGCAGTGCGACACGCCTCTCTGTGCCTCTGTTAGAGCAGTTACCCACCCAACACTACGTAGAATCCAGCCTAGCAGCTGGATAGTACAGTGGTTAAGACCACTGACTGTGACATGGGAGACGGATTCAAACCCTGGTCAGACTGAACATTCAGTAAGGGTCCTTAGGCAAGACCCCTAATACCGACACGCCTACCTGCAGAGGTGCCTTGTTCATGGGTACCTCTGCCCTAAACCCAGCTCAGGGGCGCTTCAGAAGAGGCAGCCCCCTCACTCTCTGGGACCCTCCATGCTGTGCATACTTCCATGTGTGTGTATTTGGAAAAACAGTGAAAAATTTCCCCTCCAGGTGATTAATGAAGGGTACATTATTATTATTATTATTTTAGAAACTGTGTCAGTCCAGCGTCCGCTGAAATCGTCAACGTTGAAAACAAATAAAAGAGGAGTCACACATAGGAGCCTTTTCATACTTCCCACCACAACTACTCCTGCACGACAGGATACACAAATTAAATGGGGATTGCTGAACATTAGATCTTGGTCCTCTAAGCCCATATCGGTCAATTTAATATCTTAATGCCACTTTGACTTGTAATGTCTTACTGAAACCTGGCTGCGTCCCAACAGGTATGTCAGCCTAAACGAAGCCACTCCCCTCAGTCACCTTAATACCCATATTCCCATACCCATGAGACAACGGCTGAGGAGGTGGGGTTGCATCTATCTAAAACTCAAGCCTCCAATTCAACCCTGGTCCCAAAGTGTGTCTCAACTCCTTCGACAGTCTTTTTCTTACTCTGTCGTACCCGACTTGTGAAGCTGTCCAACCAATCCTGTATATCACTGTGCACCGGCCCTCAGGCCTGTACTCTGTGTCTCTAAGCGAGTGCTCAGGGTTCTTATCATCACAAGTTATCATGACAGATTTCAGTAGGAGATTTTAACATTCTCGTGAATGTTGAGACCGATAGTCATAGAACTGCCTTTCTCTCATTGCTGGATTCTACTGGCTGCTCTCCAATGGTCAGTAAACTGGCTACTCTCCAATGGTCAGTAAACCCACCAATCACCTTAATCACATTCTCGACCGTTTTAACTCACGGCATTGACATTAAGAACCTTGTGGTCTTACCTCATAATCCTGTTCTTTCAGACCACTTCTTAGTGACTTTTGAATTCCATCTACATGATTACACACCTCCCACCAAAACAGTAATGTCCAGATGTTAAATAGACAGTGCTGTTGGTAGAATTAAGGAAGCCATTCAATCTGCGCTTCGTCTTGCTCCAATAGTGGAGTCATTTGATAGTCTTACTCCCTCCATTATAGACCAGCTAGTTGATAACTGCACCAGCTCAGTGCGCACAACTCTTGACGCTACTGGGCCCTTGAAGAATAAAACAATAACACAGAAGAGACAGGCTCCATGGTACAACACACAAATACATGAACTAGAGAAAACCCCACGTAGACTCCAAAGGATCTGGCACACAACTGAATTGGATGACTCTCGCTTAGCCTGGCAGGACAGTCTGAGAACTTATAGAAAGGCCCTCTGTAAGGCCAGAGCCATCTACTACTCCTCACTAAAGAAGGAAAATAGAAATAACCCAGGTTCTTTTTCAGCACCTAGGCCAAGCTGACTTGGAGTCATGAATCTACCAATCCATGTATTCCTGCTGATCTCAACAGTAATGATTTGATGACCGTCTTCAATGACAAAATTCTTACAATACGAAACAAAATAGGTGCTCTTAGTCACACAGACGCATATCACCCTGCGTAACCAAGAGGATCTTCTCAGCTAAATCAGCAACCTTTATGTTAGACGCTGTTCCAACTAGCCCGCTCAAAGAAGTCCCTCCCTTAATAGGAACATCTGTACTTGATATACAGTAATTGATATGCCTTTAACAGCTGGTTCGTTCAAAGCTGCTGTAATCAAACCTCTTCTTAAAAAGAAACACCCTTGATTCAGGGTTGTAAGCTAACTACAGCTCTCTTCCTAACCTTCCCTTCCTCCCCAAGATCCCAGAGAAAGTTGTTGCTAAACAGTTATGCGACTACCTGCAGAGCAATAGTTTATTCGAGGAATTTCAGTCAGGTTTCATAATGCATCACAGCACCGAGATGGCACTGGTGAAGGTCACAAATGACCTCTTAACTGCTTCTGATAAAGGTCTCGCTTCTGTGCTTGTTCTTCTTCTTGTTCGCAGATAAAACTGAGGTTATTGTTGTAGGTCCAGGGCACCCTAGGAACTCCTTATGTAATAATATTGCTGCATTGGATGGCTTTACCTTCGCCTCCAGCACCTCTACAAAACATTTAGGAGTTATTCTTGATCAAGATCTGTCACTGAATACCCACATCAAACAAATGTCAAGAACTGCCTTCTTTCACCTACATAACATTGCTAAGGTTAGTCACATGCTGTCATTAAAAGATGCTGAAACACTAATTCATGCTTTTGTTACCCCTAGGCTGGATTACAGTAATTCTTTATTAGCAGGCTGTAGCAACAAGACAGTGAAGCTTCTTCAGCTGGTTCAGAATCTGAGCATGTATATTGACAGGAACTAAGAAAGGAGACCACATCTACACAGTGTAAAATTGAGAATAGAAGTTAGAATTCCTCTCCTCACCTACAAGGTGCTCAACAATAAGGTTCATCATACCTTAAAGAGCTGATTATGCCTTATCCAACCAGAGCTCTGTGAGCCGAAAATGCAGGATTACTGGTGATTCCTAAAATCAGTAAGAGTTGATTAGGGAGCCGGGCTATCAGGCTCCTGTCCTGTGGAACCATCTCCCTGCTCCAATCTGGGCGGCGGTTTCCCTCGCTATTTCTAAGAATGGGCTTGCTAACTCTTACTCAACTTTTCTTTTTGATAAAGCTTAGTCAGAAAAACTATGCGACCAGAATTAGATGACGCCCTGAGCTTTCCTCTCCTCCTCCTCTTCCCTGCTCTCCTCTCTCTGTCCTCACCTGCATCCATGTCTCGTAAATGCATGCAAAACTCAGGTTTCTTCCCCAGAGTTTTGTGCTTTATTAACCCGCTGCCGGCAGCTAGAACACGACCAGCATCCCGACACCTGTCTCTGTGTCTCTCTGTCTCTCCCTCTGTGTCTCTCTCCTTCCCTCTCTCTTTCAACCCAACTGCCTAAGGCAGTTGGCCGTCCACCTGCAGCCTGGCCTGCCAGAGGTTTCTTCCCTTTCATGGAAGTTTTTCTTCGCCACTGTTGCGAATGGAGGATATGTTGGGTCTCTGTGTGTCCATCCCATAGACCTTGTTTGTGTGGCGGAACAATGTGTTGGCAAGGTTGTGTTCTGAGCACTTGGTTAGTAGCACTTGGTTAGTAGCAGTATGCTACGTTTGACTGTGATTTTCCAATCACATTTCTCCCCAGCATGCCTCTCCACAAATGGTGGTTTCGTTCCACTCTGGAGTTAATATGTCCAGGCAGGATTAATTTGTCATTCTTTGGCATTCAAGGTAGGATATTGTTGAGCTGAGCATAGAAGGCCTCCTTTACTTCACCCTGTGCATGAAGCATTAGTGCTGGCAACCATCAGGAGTATGGTCCTCGTTGATGCCTCATACCTCGTTGATGCTAACAGGGAGTTCATGGAGCTGTTTGATTAGGCAGTTCTTAATGGCATTTGCATGGTTCCCTTTCCAAAAGAAGGTATACCCGACTTTTTCTTCCTTCAGCTGCCCTTCATCCTCCAGTCGGGTCTTAGAGAGTGCTGTAGTGTCATTCTGGAACTTCCTCAGCTCTCTGGAGATAATGGCAGTTTGTTTTTCAGGTAGATCACTGGCTTGGTTGTCTGTGAGGGCACTCACATGCCAGATTCTGATGCGTAGTTTTTGACTGCGTGGCGGTGATCCCTCTGGATATTGTATTCCAGACAGGATTTTGTGTAGCAGGCTATATTTATGGTACCCTCTCTGATCCCCTCCCCTACTGCAGTGAGCAGAGTGGATCCTGAATAGGGCTGTTCAGTCGTGGGTGCGGCTGCTGAAAGCTCTCTTTGCCATCTTACCGACCGAGTCGAACACTCACTGCCTGTGTGTCAGGTTGTGGCTAGGGTTTGCCAGACTTCACTGTCCTGTCCCTGTTACCACTTTCGGATCTTTTATGTAAAGTGGATGAGTTTCTTTCGGGAGGAAACTCGCGCGTGACATCTTTTAACATGGGGAGACTGATGCGCCTGCAGCCACCACACGCTTCTAGGCAGAAGGGAGCCTGAATCCAGTGGCATGTTGTCCATGACGACCGGAGACCACTCTCGGTTGCAGCCTTCATTCGCCATCAGTGCCATCTTGATTTTCCATATCATCATCCGCCACTTCTGCCGTCGAGGGTTGACTATTACAGTATGAACATGTGACACTATATACGTTGATAATTGATATACGTTGTGGGGAAGTCAACACAAGTCTTTCCCTTCCCTCTGCCTTTTGCAGCTGTGACTGTAAGGATGGCTTTGTTTTGTGTGTGTGTGTGTGTGTGTGAGTGTGTGTGTGTGTGTGTATGCGCGTGTGTGTGCGTGTGTGTGAGTGTGTGTGTGTCTGTGTGCGTGTGCGTGAATGTGTGCACGAATGTGTGCACACATGTGCGTGTATTTGACCTTGAAAGAGAAAGTGGTTATTTTTGGAATGCTTGTATTCCCAATATTCTGTTTTCCAGATGATTTGATACCCTGGCTGCTTGCTGTTATGATACGTGGCAAAGGGCCCTCTCTGTATGGAACCCTTCCAATTGAATGCTGTTGTGAACATAGTGATATTTGAGATCAAATATTATTTTCTATCTTTTCCAGGCAACAACTGGCAGTTTGCATTCAATGTGAAGTTCTACCCCCCTGACCCACTGGTGCTCACTGAAGACATTACCAGGTAGGGATGTCCGATATTGGCTTTTTTGCCGATATCCGATATGCCGATATTGTCCAACTCTCAATTTACTGATACCGATAACAGCCGATACCGATATGTGCGCCGGTAAACGCTTCAGGAGCGCATAGGCTCTATTTCAGTGTAACGCAAGCATTATTGTATTTTTATCGGTTTTTATTTCATCGGTTTTAAAGCAAAAAAATCCTATTACCAGGTAATGGACTCTGCCTATTATGTTTATTTTGCAGTTGAGTTTTACTGATCATGTTAGGGAATGCTGTTAAGACCAAAGAAATTCATAAATCACATGAGAAGAAAGTATTCTCCATATTTTCACGGGCCCTTCCATAACCATACCTCCTGTGTCTCCCAGGTACCTATTGTGTCTGCAGTTGCGTGACAATGTGGCATCTGGTACGATGCCTTGCTCATTTGTGACTTATGCTTTGTTGGGGTCATACACATTACAGGTATGTTTGTCTTCACACAAACATACGAGCAAGCATATCATGTTTGTCTGTATTTACAGCATTTCATTTATCTATGTAGGCAGAATTTGGCGACTACGAGCTTTCCATGTCAGACTACATCAGCAAGCTGACCTTTGCACCCAGTCAGAACAAAGAGATGGAGAAGGAAATTCTTGAACTCCACAAAAGCCACAGGTTAGTGAGTGTCACACTGTTATCCTCTTTGTAGAGTGTAGTGAGCGAGAGCATTAAAGAAAAATAATGGCAGACAAGCAAAAGAATTCCTATCATTTTCACAGAGATTGAGAGGAATAGTATTTCCTTTTCAAAATTGGAAGGCAAGTGGGCCTCTTACATTTGACGGGCGACTGGGGCGACAGCAAAACAGCACCAGGTTCCATGCGAAATATCCACATGGGGTCGGCGAGCTTTCCGTGTTTGTCCATGAGCTGTCGACGTAGGGGGGGCTTAAACACCCACCATCCTCATCTCATGTCGTCTTCAGCTAGATCTGTGAACCTTCTATGTGGTCTCCCTCTTTTCTTTCTGGCAGCTCCATATCCAACATTGTCTGTCTAGTGTATTCACTATCTCTCCTCTACACTTGACCACACAAGGTCAATCTTGCTTTTCTGACACTATCTCCAAAACTCTCCTCTTAAGTTCTTCATGTGATGTGCTCATTTTAATCCTGTTCAACATCTTTACTCCCAAAAACCCTCAGCATTCTCATCTCTGCCTCCCTCAGCCTCCTGTCTCCTCGATAGAACCACTGTTTGTAAACCACAAATCGTGGTAGGTCTCACTACTTCCTCTTCTTCTTCTGGCTTCTCCCTTCAGGGATGGCCACAACGAATCATCCATCTCCACCTACCTGTCCCTCCAATCATCCAGTTAAACACCCACTTCCCTCACGTCTTCCTTAACGACTTTCACAAACCCTGTGTGTGTTCTTCCTTTACCTAGCATTTCCATCTCCAACATCCGCTGTCCAAATCACTCAAATTTAGCTGTTTCTCCGATGCTCTCATTTTGACCCCTGTCCAGCTTGGTAGCATCCAAAGAAAACTTCACCATCTTCACCTCTGCCATTCCAGCTACGGCTTCTGTCTCTAAGCCACCGTTTCTCAGCCATACATCAGGACAGGTCTCACACTAGCTAATAAACCCTCCCCGTCAGTCTAGCTGCAATTCGCCTACCGTTCATACGCATGACCCTCATTCCTCTTCTGTCCAGTGCGAACCTCCATCTCCCCAGGTCCTCTAACACCCGTCTCCCATCCTCACCACAGATAACAATATTATCTGCACACAACATTGTCCATGTGGATCTCTACCCAATATCATCTGTCAATCTGTCAATTACCATTGCAAACAAGGAGGGGCTCAGGGTTTATTCTTCACGTAGCTCAACTCATACCCATCACTCCAACCATAGACCTCACCACAATCTTATCATCCTCATATGTGTCCTGTACTACCTAAACTTACTTCTTTGCCACTCCTGACTTACCCATACAATCCTGCTCTTGGTACCCTATCACACACTTTCTCTAGGTCCACATACACACAGTGTCTACTTTGTTCTCCATCAGCACTCTAAGAGCAAAAATGGCATCCATGGTACTTCTTCTCAGCATAAAGCCATATTGCTGCTCACTAATCAACTTCCTGCTTCAACATAGCTTCATTAACTCTCCCATATGTTCATGGTGTGGCTCATCAGCTTTATGCCTCTATAGTTACTACAACTCTGCACATCACTCTCATTCGTTACGATTCGCACAAATGCACTCCTACTCCATTCCTCAGGCATCACCTTGCCCCCGAAAATTGAGTCAAACAATCAGGTGAGAGATTCAATTGTACTCTACCTGAGACATTTCCACTCTACCAGAGACATTTCCATACCTCCACAGGTATGCCATCCGGGCCAAAAGCCTTACAAGCCTTAATTTGTTTCATAGTTTCTCTCACTTCCGTCTGACCAATTTCCTACACTTCCTGCTTTTAAACTGGACCTTCATTTGTTCTCCTCTCCCTCTCTTTCTCCACGATCAGTAGCACCCTCTGCTCACTCAATAGCACCTTTCCATCTCTTTTGTTTATCACCCAAACCTGCTGCACATCTTTTCCACCTTTATCTCTGCTTGTGAATCACCCGATTCACCACCATCGGGTGTTACACAAGTCCCTTTGCCTCCTTTTCTTTGTCCAGAAGAAACACCACACCACTCTACTAGTTTCCCTTAGCAGCCTAGTTGCACTCTCCCAGCTCTAAAGCTCAATCCAACACCTTCCTTAATTGTTGGCAGCAACCCTCCTTCCTCAGTTTCCATTATTTGATTCCCCGCTCTGCCTTCACTTGTTACCTCTTTCTAGTGACTGCTTCAGGGGTTGCTATGCATTCTCCCCGACCTCTTTCAGGTTGCATCCTCTATATGGGATAGAATATACCCATGTGCACTTTCCTCCACTCTTATGAGTCACCCAAGGCTCCTCCCTCTTCTGGAAATATGAACTGCCATTTCCATCCTATTTGCAAAATCCACCGTTATCTATCTATCTATCTATCTATCTATCTATCTATCTGTCTATCTGTCTATCTGTCTGTCTGTCTGACTATATCTGACTATATCTGACTATATCTGACTATCTATCTGACTATATCTGACTATCTATCTGACTATATCCGACTATCTGACTATCTATCTGACTATATCCGACTATCTGACTATCTATCTGACTATCTGACTATCTGACTATCTATCTGACTATCTGACTATCTATCTGACCATCTATCCATCTATCTATCTACTTGCGTTTCTTCCTCTAACATCATATCTACCCAGCTACCCACCCCTCTGTTCCCCTCTCCAACATGCCCATTGGGGTCTGTGCCAATGACCAGTCTCTCCTCTCTGGGGACACTCTCCACAACTTCACCCAACTTACTCCAGAAATGCACTTTCTCTTCTGTAAATCTCAATCTCAAAAAGGTTGGTGACCCTGGTATAAAGGGACAAATAAATACAGTGGTCCCTCGTTTATCGCGGAGGATAAATTAAAAAAAAATCTGCAATAGATGAAATCTGTGATGTATTCAGCTTCATCTTTTTACAATTATTGTACATGTCCTAAGGCCATCAACCCCCAAACCACATACTTTTATACACTTTTCTTAGACAGGTATTAACATTATCTCACAGTTCTCTCTTATTTAAACACTCTCAAAGTTCAAGCTTTCGCAGATAAGAAAAATGTATTTTTTCTCCTGCTGTCACTGATCCAGAGCTAAAGCAGACTCCATCCTTACAATGGTCTTATTGCGGACATTTACAACCCTTTTTGCATCCCTGTGAAAACTTATTGCTGCCTTCGTCCTGATGTTATTTTCCTCCTTCTTTATGTAACGAACTGACGATTCATTTATTCCATAATGGCACCCTACAGCCGAGTAACTTCCTTTAGCGGGTCCAGAAGTCCAACTCTATCTGCGATGGTCAGCATTTTCCTCTTGCCTTTTGGGTGCAACCGCATGTGCCTTTTCCCTTGCAGTTCGTTTCAATGACATTATGTGTCTTTTTTTGGGGTTCAAAACTTGCAAACATACAGTACAGCATTTCAGAGTCACATTGCTAGCGATAGAACATTTATGTCAATCTGGCCAGCCAAAAGCATTCTGTACTCCCTTAGCTAATCAAGACGCAGAACACATGTGCTGTTCTCCCTTAGCTAATCAGGACGCTGAACACAATGCGCATTCATACTGTACGCTGTAAAAAAAATCTACAAAACAGCGAGGCCGCGAAAGGTGAACCGTGGTACAGTAAGGGACGACTGTTAAAAGGGTAATGTTGAATGTTCTCACTGCATATGCCCACCACATTGATGTCAGTATCAAGATAAAGAGGAATTTTGGTTGGATGAAGTTATAGATAACCCTCCTGAGGCAAGAAAGTGATCATAAGATAATTAATTGGGCACCTCCTTACTCTAACCCTTATCGTGGATAGCTGGTTGTGTTTTTAGATAAGAAGTAAGAAATTGTGTGTTGACACATATTTTGAGACAAGGGAGGCTAAGCGTATAGTGACTTGTGCGAGTGGAGGAAAGCACACACATTCTTTTCAGTTGATACTGCTTGGACCAGGAAGGAGCTCTAGCAGGGATAGCATATGTGGTTAAGGAAACTGTCCCTAGCAAATCTGGTGTTTCCTCTGGACAAAGAGAAGAGGATTGACATACCTCTGTCTTGCGTATGTCTTCAGACTCCCAACTTTGTTGTAGCCAGCCATTTCAGTGTCTTGTCGTCAAGGTTCATCCGGCTTTGACAATCAGATGCTGAAATGGCTTGCTACAACTGGCAGACTTGATTGAACAAGAATGTACAGGTGTGTATCAAAAGGAAGAAGGTGGCAAAGATAAAGAGAAAATGGGATATTCAAGGGGTGTACAGTGGACAGGAGCATGTTGAAGCAGATGCAAGAGAACCTGCAGTAGTGGAGACTAGAATTTGAGAGTAGAGGGATGAAAATCAGTAGGAGCAAGACAGAGCACCTGTGTATCAAAAAGGTCAAAATGTACCAGAGATGACATATGATCCGTCACCAATCCAAACTTATGGACAGTGCACAAGAGAGGTAAAACTAGAATGTAGACAGGTAGGCATTGATGGAAGGATGTTTTGTGAAAGCAGAATACCAACCACACTGAAAATAAAGGTTTACAAGATGGCAGTGAGATGTGCCATGATGTGTGATGTAGAGACAGTGGCCCTCTCTGGAAGACAAGAGGCTGAACTGGAGGTGACGGATTGAAGATGCTGTGGTTCTTCTTACCAGTTTGAACAGGATCACAAAGGAGAACATCAGAGGAATGACAAAAGTGATGCGCCCGATTCTTTCATGTGCAGAGAACCTGCCAGAAAAAGACCACAGAGGTAACTGGATGTAGTTAAGAAAAACACGAGTTGTGGATCTAAACGACAGGATGAGGTGGAGAGGGAGCATCCACTACTGTAACCCCTGGAGATGCCAGCCAAAAGCAGACAAAGAAAATACAAGACTAATTGATAAACCAGTGTTGTGCATTCTGTAGTCAGGATAAAGTAAGTGCATTCAGATTTTACTCCCAAATGTGTTTGTATTGACCCGTTTATGCTCCGAATTTAGGGGGATGACACCAGCACAGGCGGATATCCAGTTTCTAGAGAGTGCCAAGAAACTGTCCATGTATGGTGTGGATCTTCACAATGCTAAGGTGAGGATGCACCAAAGTATGTACGCCTTTGTCTCATGAGACAAAGGCGTACATACTTTGGTGAACAATCTGGTTCAGTTCTCTTATTTTCTCTTTTCAGCTCAATTCACATTCACTACACTCACAGTGGCACAGAGCTAAACACAAACCTTTCAAATACCTACTTGTATACTCTCAATTTTAACTTTTCTGTCCTTATTTGAATAATGAATGTTGACACAATGAGTTCGGGTCTGTCTGTAACCTGCTACCATTAAAAATAGTAAGCGCGTGAAAATAATTGCCAAGCTTCATAAGCACAGTAGATCACCGAAGATTTAATGTGAACACACTCCCTTTAAACCATGATCCACAATCTGGACTTCACACCTCTTTCCTCTGTTTTAAAGCTGTCCATTTGTAATCATTACCATTTTCAGCTACCGCTGCACTGGTCACGTGGCAGTCACCAAAGAGTCAGTGTTTACCCTCTTCGAATTAGAGTCACAGAACGTGAGCAGCTCCACCTTATTGTGTCAACATAGTCACACCCAAGGTGATTGAGTGTTTTCTTTTTTTTATGATTCAAACCTTTCAGAATTTTACATTTTACAGTACAAAACCACAAATACCTAGAAAATTCACAACACACTGCACATGTTTGTGACAGTAAACCCCCAAAATAAGAACCAGACAGACAAAAAAAAAAAAAAAAAAGATCCAAGACAGAATGAATCAATCCCTACTCCAATATTAAGCATTCTTTCTGGTAGACATCCAGAATGCCCATGTCAAATCGTTGTCTCATGCGAAGTTCACTGCTTACGGGTTAACTTCTAGTAAACAGCTCCATGTATTGCACCCATTCCATCTCCACCCTCACTTCCAATCCAAACCCCCCAAGAACATGTCCAGATTATCACAGTTTATTTACAGACCATTACATTCTATCAACCCTGTAAGGAGTATAGTCTCAAAAACATTCCCCACTTCTCGTGGTATTTATCGATATTATTCATCATATTATAGGATATTCTTTCATAAGCAGCTACTCTGCCTAGTTCTGTGAACCTATCTTGAAACACCTGGCCTTCTGCATTCTTCCACTTTCTCATTATCATCTGTTTGCCAATCATTATACTTGTCAGAATCCCATTTTGGTTAACGGCTTTTTAATATGGGTCATGGGTTTAGGGTTGCCGAGTAAATAAAGACTGGGGCAGAACTCAAAATCTACTCTTATGACACCTGTGATAGTCTCATGAACTCTTTTCCAAAATGTCTGAATTTTTGGGCACGACCACGAAGCATGTGTTAGGGTACCCAACTCTCCTTCACACCTCCAACAGTCTGGTGTTTCCTTCATACTTTATCTAAAAAGCCTACTAGAATACCAGTAAAATCGGTGAAGGATGTTGAATTGATTTAATCTTATTTTGACATCCCTGGAAACTTGCTTGGTAATTCCTACAATCGTATCCCAATCTTCTTCCACAATTGTTATGTTCAAATCCCTTTCCCATAAGGTTTTCAGAGCTGCATTAGTTGGATAACCAGACTTGTTCATAAGCATAGAGTAGTAATAGGAGGTCTCATGTCCGATCCCTTCAATCTGCAAAATCTCTTTAATAGATCTACGCCCCGGGGTGGTGTGCTTATGGAGCCAAAAGTAGCAACCAGGAGGTGTCTCAGTTGAAGAGACACCTGAACTGATTGCTGACTAGTTTGAATTGTTCAACCAAGTTATCAAAGGATTTAAGGACACCATCTTTGTTTAGATCACCCAGTGTACTTATCCTTTTGATCATCCATTCCTTCCACATGAGTGTTGATTTACCAATAAGGAGCTTTGGGTTGTCCCACAAACCAGAAGATAAATTCAAAAAGGGGGCAATGTTAAAAATACGAGACACTTTTTTCCATAGACTCTGTAAATGACAGATAATGGGATGGGATTGAGCATTCTGAGGCATCCTGGCTGATAAGAATAGCAGTGGCCGTAAAGAAATACACATTGATTGTTCTATTGTAAACCAAGGCGGCGCTCTCTCCGGAGGTGTGCTAAGTACCTCAGGCTGAATGCATAATAATAGAATAGAAGATTTGGGAGACCCAGGCCACCTTTCGCTACAGGCTTCTGCAGTTTTTGTATATGAATTCTTGCCCTTTTTCCATTCCAAAAAAACTTCTTGCAGAGTGCATCAAATTGTTTGAAATATTTTATAGGGATATTTAGTGGGAGAGACTGAAGTAAATAATTTATCCTAGCAGAGCAATTCATGTTTGTAATTTTGACCTTTCCCCATGATGAGAGATTAAGTGGGGACCATCTTTCCAGGTCTGTGCCAATTTTTTCCAGGAGAGGTTCAAAATTACATTGTACAATTTTGTCTATTTGCTGAGGAGATAATATCCCTAGATATGTTATTCCCTTAGCAGGCCATTGGAATGAGGCAGCTTGAAACAATGTTTTTGGGCAGTACATCGTCAGTGGAAGTGCCTCAGACTTGGTCCAATTTACTCTATAACCTGACAAACTAGAAAAGGATTCTATAGTCTTGAGAAAAGCCGGAATACATTTTCCTGGTTCTGTAATAAACTGTAGTATGTCATCGGCATACAACAGAAGTTTGTGTGTAGTCCCTGCAATAGTGACTCCAGGGATATTCGGGTCCCCACGAATTGCCACCGCAAGTGCTAGACAAAACAGCAGCGGGTAGAGAGGTGTACCTTGTCGGGTTCTAAAGGTTCTTAAGCCCTATCTTAAAATATGTAGAAATTATGCCATTCGTTTGCACAGCTGCTTGAGGCCCACTATACAGCAATTTCACCAGATTAACTGTTTTCTGATGCAGCTCCATTTTAGAATGCTGTGTATGGCCACGACTGAGTCTGTGCGATGATGTTTCATTTAGATTGTGTGTCAGGCGTGTCCAAGCCGTGTCTCCCGAGCCTCATGCGACTCTTTGGCTGGTTTCATGCGGCTCTTACGGGGCTTTCACATGATAAGCGTCAAAAACACTCTGCGCTGGCGCTGCCATTCATTCCCTATGTGGCAAGCTGACCAGGAGGCCGGTTTGAGTGACCTCAAGCATGCGTGTGTGTGAGATGAAAAAAGAACATAAGAGTAGTAAACAATCTGTGTCAAGTTCGCTCTCAAAATGGCTGGGAAAAAAAAGCACAGCAAAACGAAAATATGAAGATGAACACAGGACGTTTTTAACAGAGTTGGAGAGTTAATATTTTTTTGTTGAACGTTATGGCAAGCCACTCTTTCTTATATGTCAGGCGTCATTAGCGCATTTCAAAGCTTCAAATCTTCAGCGTTACTTCAGCTCATTCCATGCTAACTTTGACCAGGAATTTCCAAAAGGGACTGAACTTCGCAAGCACAAGTTGGTCACTTTGAAAAGTCAAGCAGCAACATGCATAGTAAGAGAAAAACGCATTGTGAAAAATATTTTTGTTTGTGGACTTGGTTGAACTTAGAGTTTGTGTGTGTGAGAGAGTGCTCACAATGTTTATTGTTGAAAATGACTGGCCTGTGGTCGTAGTACTGTAGGAGTCATTTTCTGTCATTATGTCGATGTGTGACATGGTACATTTATTCACAATAAATCTGGCTGAGCAGAGGTGTGTGTGTTTGTATTTGTGTTTGTATTTTCCTTACAAATTCACTAATATTTAAATTTACACATGGCAGGATTCTGATGGTGTTGACATCATGCTGGGTGTGTGTGCCAATGGTGTCCTGGTCTACAAAGACAAACTTCAGATAAACCGCTTCGCTTGGCCCAAAATACTCAAGATTTCTTACAAGAGGAACAATTTCTACATCAAGATTAGGCCAGGAGAGGTGCGTGTGGTGTGCTTGTTTGTATATTGATGCATGTGAATGAGTGTGCATGTGGGTATACATGTGAGGATGAGGTGGTATCAAAGAGGTATCAATTGTAATTTCATTGCATTTGATTCAGTTATTTGCTCATTTGATTCTTTGATAGACAGAGCAGTTTGAGAGTACGGTGGGCTTTAAACTCCAAAGTCATCGCTCTGCTAAAAGGCTTTGGAAAGTGTGTGTGGAGAATCACAGCTTTTTCAGGTAAGATGAGAATATAAGACAATATTTTCTTGGAAGATAGTAACGAGTGAGTCATTTTTGCCTTTTACTCCTTTGACAGTACGTGAAATACCACTTATTATTTTTCCCTCTTATTTTAGGCTGAATGCTCCAGAGCCTCCCACCAAGGTCCACCTCTTGA
This sequence comes from Carapus acus, assembly GCA_900312935.1. Lineage (NCBI taxonomy): Eukaryota > Metazoa > Chordata > Actinopteri > Ophidiiformes > Carapidae > Carapus > Carapus acus. The sequence goes on from OMPJ01045504.1 coordinate 22,401, forward strand.
CACTGGGCTCAAAGTTCCGTTATAGTGGAAGAACACAAGCCCAGACCCGAATGGCTAGTTCCCTCATTGACCGCCCCCCACCCAGCTTTGAACGAAGCTCATCTAAACGCATCAGCTGCAGCCCACATGAAGGTAAGATGCACACATATAGGACAGCGCCCAAAACGGTGCCCTGGCAAGAAACCTGATAGTGCATGTTTTCCATACTTTGCCCAAAAACATGAACCGGATATGTTTGTGGAAGATGGTGTGGCGAAATCATGTTTCAAGGTTGTTGCATGGCATTTGCATGGCATCCCTCCCTTGTTTTATGTTTTCACATGCTTGTATGATTTGTAAGGTGAAGGTGCAAGTAACAACAAAAATGTAGTCATACAGACTGACAGATGATGGGGTCATTTGCATTCAGAAATGCAAATGGAAGGGGCAATCTCTATGATACTGCATCAGTGGTAAAGACCGCCTGCTCAGAAGCGCAGGGCTGCAGGGCTCCTTTGCAGAATGAATGGGTCCGGGTCGTGGGCAGCAAAGTTAAAAAGAGACACTCTTGCATTGCAATCTGATCATTATTTGTGTATTGATTGAATTAAATTTTTTCCTGTTCACGTAACTGGATTCATTGTGTGATGATGACTTTATTGTAGGCGCAATCTATGGCAATCTATGGCCCCACCATCGTTGAGGAAGCTGGCAATGTGCTTGAAATCCCGAATTTTGGCTTGTTGGTCATGTCTGAAAGGGAATTGGATGTAAATCGGGGCAAGAGAAATTGCCTCCAACATTGCCGGCATAATTCTGCTTATGGTCGCTTCGGCTGTGAGATGCAGCTTACTGTATGTCTCAAGTCTCACGCTGAAATGTCTCTGTGGCCAAAAATCCCAGGGTGGACACAAGGCGGGTGTGAACAGGGATTTCTTTGCTGCCATTTGTCTCCTGCTTCAGCACGAGTTGTGAATCATGGCACAGTGTATTTTGGGAAGCGGGACCTACTGAGAAGCCACTCTGTTCTCGCGTTGAACATCTGCACGCTCTTTGAAAATGCTCCCCTGCGCAGCCCACGGCTTTCCAAGTCCTCCAATTCAGCAAGACAGACCCTGGTCAGTGTTCCCTCCTAACTACAGGCTTGTGCATTTGCGCACTGCTCCCACTATCGCCGAACACACCAAAGCGATGGGGCATAGAAAATGAAATCCAATGTGTAAAATTAAATGAACACATTACAACTTAACGCAATTCCCACGTGTTAACTTACGCAGCCAATCAAGTCAGATCAAGTCTGAGCTCAACTTGCCGTCAATAACAGTGGCGCTGTATGTGCTGCTGTGTTGCAGGTTAGCGTACTTGCACATAGGGAATGATGGACACTCTGGATGAATTCCATTTGTAGTTTCACTCTTCTACCCCAAGAAATTGTATGCATGGTCAGAGTTGTACTTAGATTTACACACCTTTCTACATACATACTGTATACTGGTTGGTAAATGACCTATCTTGCCTAGGAAAATGCTTACAAGCACCGTGCGCACATTTACCTCCAATCACCACCCCATAATATGTATCCCTCTTTGTATGGGTATGTTTTCGTCTGTCTTTTATGTTGAATGTGTGTTAACCTATTTTTGTGTTGGTTTGTGTGTTTGTTTGTCCCTGTGTTTTTGTTTGAGTATTTGTTTGTTTGACCTCAATCAACCAGGGGAGTAAAAACTCATCATCTAGATGCTGTGCATTTCAGTATGATGATATTTAAGATTCTATCTTTTATATTTTACAAAGGGGGTTTAAGCTACAATTTCATAAGCACTGTTTGTATTTGACAACAATATTCCTCTCAAGTAGAAATATTCCAATAGGTTTTCTTTTATTACATTGTTTACACCAATCACGTCACAAATGTTTTACTATACAGTCTATACCACACACTCTGTTCTTTGTGTTGGTACAGATCAAAGTTGTACTACTATTGTGTGGCCCCTTAGCTACTGTGCAAATCAGTTTCCCCAGTCTCAAGCTGCTGGACAGTGCATCCTACCGTACATTCTAAACGAGGGGTGACCTAACTTTCTCCATTTGAGGGCACATATTCAAAAAAATCTAAGCATTGTATTCATGGTGTCTCATTTATTTTGTTTTCCTTTTTGGCATTATTTGTTATTTGTCATTTTCTTCTGCACAGTTTTTCATTTTGCATTTAGAGAAAATGTGAAATCTGCCGTCATTGGCCACTCACATCTGTGAGAGCATTCTCATGTAGAAGACCTGGCTTTTTATATATTCTGATTGCTGCTCTTGTCTGTTTCAATAATCTGATCATCAATTGAGATATGTTGCATTTGATGGTAGTTGCTCATGCAAATATGTTCTTATCATGTCATGGAAGTACCCCAGCCCCCGCCCTCTCGGTGTGTATCAAAACAAGCCAAAACAGACAGAGAAAATAATGGTAGACAAACAGAGCAAAAGAAAATCATGAAATATCGCGAAACACAGTAAACCACTGCAAAATAAAACAAAATGACCATATCCAAATATCTGATAGAATGATTATTAAATTCAACTCTCTGTCCTGATAGCTCATGCCTATTACTCATGCCTATGTCACAAAAAAGCTACAAAAACAGATGATGCCATGATAGGTGGACTTTGGGTACTGTCAAGACCCTTATACCACTGGAGGGTGTAGTCTCCACCCTCTGAAGCTGATATGGCATTACAGCAATTATGACAACAGTTTCAGTAGCACAAAATTGTGTCGACAAATCCCGTGTCTAATATCATGTATGATTTTGCAGAGAGGCTGCCCTCAAGACATTAACTTCATATATCTATATGTCATATGTAATCATATTTTCTTAAATACGATGGAGCAAAAAAAAAGGATAGCGGGCAGCAAATGGCCCACAAGCAGCAGTTTGGACTCCATGGTGTAGACAGTACACCTTGTTGATAATGATGCCTGTTTGCATTTTGTCTTGTTAGGTTTAATGATGGGTATAACTCATACAAGCAGCAGCCTTGGGGCCAAGAATGGATGCAACACACATCAGGAGCTCCAGTCAGACTCAAAGGTGTGTATCAATCATGAGTGTTTGTGATGGTTAATACTAGGTCAATAGAGAGTATGTGTATGTGATTTGGAAAGAGAACAATCACATACAATAGTGTAAACATTGGTATATTGGTGAATTAAGTGACAATATTCATGGCCAAACCTTGTGACATTGACAACTCCAAGTCATTGTCCACATACAAATACATGTGCATGGACATATAAATGTAACTGTTAATTTTTTTGGATCAGTTAAAAATTTATCAGATAAATTGGTCATTGCATCACTGAAGCACCTTCCTATTTGTATTTTAAGAGAAAAGTGGTGGAGTAAGCCATCCACCAGCCATTTGTATGTTCCGCATTTTTCGAAGTATAAATTAAATCACATTTTTTTCGCTATTTGGCCAGGGCTGCCACTTACACTCAGATGTGACTGACATGTGAAATTATATTAAAAAAAAACCCTGGGGTGGTTTTCACCTCAAGCTCAGGTCCCCTACCAGAGGCCTGGGAGTTTGAGGGTTCTGCGCAGGATCTTTGCTGTCCCTAGGACTGCGCTCCTCTGGACTGAGGCGTCGATGTTGTATCTGTGATGTGCTGGAGCCACCCTCCCATTTTATGGGTCACTGCTCCGAGTGCTCCTACAACCACGGGGACTACGCTGGACTACATCCACTCCAGCTGCTCTTTCAACCCTTGTTATTTCTCAACCTTTTCGAGCTCCGTCTTTCTGATGTTGGCATCTGCAGGTATTGTCACATCTATCACCGTCGCCCTCTTGTGCTCATTGTCCACCACCACTATGTCCGGTCGGTTAGCAAGGACCTGTTTGTCAGTCTGGATGCTGAAGTCCCACAGTACCTTGGCCCTGTTGTTCCCTACCACCTTCTCAGGTATGGCCCATTGGGACTTGGGTACTTCCAGTCCATACTGGGTACATAAGTTTCTGTACACTATCCCAGCCCCTTGGTTGTGCCTCTCTATGTGCGCTGTACCAGCTAGCATCTTACACCCTGCCACTATGTGCTGGACTGTCTATAAGGGGCATCTTTGCACAGCTTGCACCTTGGGTCTGATCTACTATGGTAGATCCTGGCCGCTGTGGCTCTGGCGCTAAGGGCCTGCTCTTGTGCTTCCATGATCAGTGCCTCTGTGCTGTCTGCCAGTCCAGCCTTTTCCATCCATTGGTAGGTCATATTGATGTCAGCCACTTCGTCGATTTGGCGATGGCACATGCCATGTAGGGGTTTTTCCCTCCAGGTCGCCAGCTCCTCATCTTCTGTACACTCGTCAGGCCTCTGCTGTCTCTCTTCAAGCTCCTTCTCTCTGATGTTGGCATCTGCTGGTATTGCCACATCTATCACCGCCGCCCTCTTGTGCTCTTTGTCCACCACCACTATGTCCGGTTGGTTAACCAGGACCTGTTTGTCGGTCTGGATGCTGAAGTCCCACAGTACCTTGACCCTGTTGTTCTCTACCACCTTCTGGTATGGCCATCTGTAGGTCTTATTGATGACAGCCACTTCCTCGATTTGGCGATGGCACATGCCATGTAGGGGTTTTTCCCTCCAGGTCTCCGGCTCCTCATCTTCTGTACACTCATTGTCTCTGCTGTCTGAGACATTCGCTTAGCAGCTCATCCTTTGGGGCCATCTTCCTGATGTCTTCTTGAAATTTCGATGTTTCATCTTGGACTGTTGCTTTGACACTCACTAGTCTTCGGCCTCCCTCTTTCCGCTTTGCGTACAGTCTCTAGGTGCTGGACTTGGGATGAAACCCTCCGTGCATTGTGAAGAGCTTTCTTGTCTTTATGTCTGTGGCTTCTGTCTCCTCCTTTGGCCAGTTTATGATCCCCGCTGGGTATCTGATGACTGGTATTACGTACATGTTGATGGCTCGGACCTTTCTATCATTCAGCTGACTCTTTAGTACCTGCCTCACTCTCTGGAGATATGTGGTTGTGGCTGACTTCCTCTTGATTTCCATTAGCCTGTGGGATACCGAGGTACTTGTAGTTGTCTTGGATATCACCTATGTTGCCCTCTGGAAGGTCGATCCCTTCAGTTCCGATCGTCTTGGAAACCATCCGGCCACACTTGTCCAACCCGAATGACATCCCGATGTCATTGCTGTAGATCCTGGTTGTATGGATCAGTTGATTGATCAGAGTCGATTGCTTGCTAATTTCTTGCATACAGCTTGATGTCATCCATGTACAGTAGATGGCTGATTGTTGCCCCATTACAGAGTTGGTATCCATAGCTACTCTTCGCGATGATCTGACCGAGGGGGTTCAGGCCTATGCAGAACAGCAGTGTTTACAGTGCATCTCCTTGGAATATGCCGCACTTGATGCTGACTTGGGCCATTGGCTTTCAGTTGGCGTCTTCCACATCCCCGTCAAGTTCTGGATGAAGACTGTAAGGTTCTGATTGATCTTATACAGTTCCAGACATTCCAGTATCCACGTGTGTGGCATTGAGTCGTAAGCTTTCATGTAGTCGATCCAGGCAGTGCACAGGTTGGTCTGTCTGTTCTTACAGTCTCGAGCGACTGTTCTATTGACCAGTAGTTGATGCTTGGCTCCTCTGGCGTTGTTGCCAATTATTTCCTGTTGCGCAACCTAAGCAATGATGCCTTAGAGGGTCTTCCAAGTTGTGGAGAGACAGGTAATTGGCTGGTAGTTGGACGGGATGGGCCCCTTTTGAGGGTCTTTCAGGATTAGGACTGTCCTGCCACTCTGGGTGGGTCCCATTCCTCAGCAGTTGGTTCATTTGTGCTGCTAGGCGTTCATGGAGTGCAGTCAGCTTTTTCAGCCAGTATGTTTGGACCATATCGGGGCTGTCCAGCTCTTCATCTTAGATACTCTTTCTTGAATGTCTGCCATTGAGATGGTTATTGGTTGTTCTGGCTGGTTGCTGTGATCAGATCTTTTATCTGCCAGCCATTGGGCATCGGTGTTGTGTGATGCCTCTCTTTCCCATATTTCTTTCGCGGTATTTCTCTGTCTGAGATCTTGGTAGGTCTGGCCTGTGGGTCTGACCTCTCTCCGTGTTGCCCTTATTTTGGCCTCTAGCCGTGTCTTCCATGGCAGGTATTGCTTGTTATGTCCCGTGTTATGATCCAACTGGTACCCATGCATGTATAATTTCACATGTTCATTATTGTCACACTGATAACTGGTACATAAGCACTCTAGGCTTATGTACCAGTCCCACTATTCCTGTACCAAGGAAGCTGCGCCTCATCTACCTCCATAGTTGATGAGCTTATTCAGAAGCGACACAGAGGATGAAGCATTCAATCGATTAGTGATTTAGAGTTAAATGAAGAGTTTGGTGAACTTGTTAGGTTGTTTTATATTATTTAGTTTTCTTAATAATTGCCATGTTTACATACCAAACACGTATTCAGTTTGTTGCCTATTAGCTGAATAACTATCAATGTGTTTTGCAGGTGTGCTATACACCCTTCAGCCAGTTTTTGCCTATTCTATTATTATTCTCAAAAGACGTAATGTCAGATCCTGGTCTCGGATTTTGTGAAACACATCTCCCCAAAAAACGATTCTTAGTCCAGTGCGACTTATATGCCTTTTTTAATTATTATTATTTAGATGTATTTTTTTGGCTGGTGTGACTTACACTCCAGAATGACTTGTATATTTTCTGTATTACTGTAATAACAAATGGTAGCTCTCTAAAGGCATACAATTAACCTTAATTTTTTAACAGATTTGAAAAGGTTGCGAAATTGATAACGCACATAAAGATTGATTAAGAATAAAGGATAATTTCATATTTTTACATCTGTCTGTAGCTCTCTGTTAATGTTTGTCTAAGAGATTGAAAGATAGTGAACATAATTATTTGGTGCTCGGCAACTGGTGATGATTTCACAGATGTGTGGGATTTTGTTTTGCAGTCATTTAGACAGACTACTGCATATGAAACAGTGTGCATGTCTTTGGTGTCCTAGTGAAAATGTAGATTTGCTGTTGCAATTTGGCTTGGATTAAGCAAATAAACCACCATTTTTTGACGTTCATTTAACAGATGCACTCTTAAAAGTAACAGGGATGAATAAAGAATATCAGTGGTCCAATGTAAAAATGAGTGTGGACATCTTCAGCCCAATACATTGATGAAATGTCGACAGAAATCTGTGTTGTACAGGCCCCATCTTCCTACATGTTCCTCTGCCACTGACCTTTTGTACAGATCTTTTCTGTCCTGCACACACTAGTAGCTATTCTTGTACTGCACAGTATTCTACCCTTGCTTCCATATATCACTAAATGAAGTTAATTTGTTCTCCCTCCCTTCCTCCCCTCACTGTCTTCTTTGTTTGGCTTTGCCTCATTCACCTTGGTTCCTGTTCTCCTTCATGTTATTTATTTTCATCGACTGTTGTCATCATGATTGTCATTGACTACTGTGATCATCTATACTTTTCCCCCCCAGCAGTCCATATTCATGTTCCCCCTGTCATTTTCCTCATTATCCTCACTCTCATCCATTCCTCCATCCCATGACTCTATATCTGAGCTTAATAGTAGCCTGTCAGACAAGTCAGAACAAGAAGATTTTACCAATGATATGATGACCTCACAGTCCCAGTGGGGCCCCTCCTCAAATTCCTCAAGCCCTCCTGCTCTCTCTGAATTGCAATCAGCTGATGCCAACAGGGCACAGAGAATTGTGGACACCTCTATGATAACAAGCTGCTCCCAAACGCATGCAGGAGCAGAGATGAGCAACCATGCTGAAACTAGAGCAACAGATGGGCAGCTGTGTTTTTTTCTAAGGGCCTTGGTCAGATGTATGTTCCCCATTTTATGGTTTCTTTCCATTTTCTGGATAGATGGAAGCATATACTCACTATGGAGGGTGACACACAAATTGAACAATTTAATGTTAACTGCCTACTTGCTTATTTACAGGTTATTTAGGAAACTGAAGATTTTTACATTTAATCCACCCAAATCGTCAATGTCCAATGTGGCCTTTCCCAAATTGGCTGATAATATTGATAACAGTTTTACTTACACATTTGGGCGGTTTGTGGTGTTTTTAAGTTCTTTACCCACTAAATTCACAGTTGCATCACTTTCAAATAATTTCAAGCGTCCATCTGTGTCCTTGTATTCTACTTGCTGTCACTCCATTGTCTCAGCATTTTCCTCCTCTGTCTCCCAGACCACTGTCTCCTCTCTGTCTCTTTACTCCAATCTCCCTGCCTTCTCTCTGTTAACTCTCTCCTCCCACTTTCACTCTCATCTTCCACCATCAGTACATCATTACCTCTTGAACCCCTCTCCTTTGTTCCTGCCTTGCCTGCTAGCGGTCTTCCTAATGGTGGTGACGCTGGTGGCAAGTCAGTCTTTGCCTGCAGCTCTCATTTTGGCCACACCTCTTGGGCTGATCCTCTGGTACCTAGAGACCATGGCCTCTGGTCAGAGAAGGGTACTTCTCCCATCAGTTGTCTGTGAGTGTCCACTTTGTCAGCCGGGGAATGACATTAACACTGATTTCAGCAAGGAAGCATGTCTTATGACACCGACACACTCAGTGATGTATTCATCCCTGTCTATGAGACACCTCACTCAGAGCAGCGCCTGCTGGACGCAAGAGTTGTGTGATCCGGCTGCATGAACACACTTGCACATATTTTGAACATAAACAACTCCAATATAGGGGTGAAAGAAAATATCTATACACTTAAATATCGCGATATGTTATTTGACGGTATTGTATCGATATTCAACGGCACTGTATCGATTTCTTTAACTTAACATTTAACATGCAAATATTTACGGCGTTTGTCAATTTTTGTGTTGCAATTAAACCTCCGGCCGCTAAAAGGCAGTAGTTGTTATGTCCTCCGCGCCAAAGGAACAGTGAAATGCCGCGAGATCAGTTCACATAAAAATATGTAACAGCTCACCGGCGATGGCTGAGGACGAGAGGCTACAGCCACCTCCAGCAGCTTTTAAAGCTGATGTTTGGGCATATTTTGGTTTCAAAACAAAGGAAGGCAGTTACGACTATGACAAGAACCATGCGGAGTGCAAACTCTGCAACGCCAGAGTCAAGTACTTGGGAAATACTACAAATTTGCGAGCACATGTGGTGAGAAACCATGGCAATGTAGCAGTACAGGCTAACGTGAAACGAGTGGATCCTGCTCAACGAACTATTCAAGATGTTAACTAATCTTATAGCAGAAAAAAACTTATTTAAAGCAGAAAAAAGTGTTATGTTAAATATACAGGGACTGCATAAAATCCAGTATCTGAGACTGTTTACCATTTATCAATTTTGTTGAGTCCTGCAAGTAGGGATGTCCGATATTGGCTTTTTTGCCGATGTCCGATATGCCGATATTGTCCAACTCTCAATTGCCGATACCGATATATCAGACGCAGCTTGATGAGGTGCGCCGGAAAACGCTTCAGGAGCGCATAGGCGCTATTTTGGTGTAACGCAAGCATTATTTTATCTGTTTTAAAGCAAAAAAAAAAAATCCAAAACCGATGTTACATTTTTATGCTAATGTTGGGTCGATAATATCAGCGGGCCGATATTATCGGACATCTCTACCTGCAAGCTTTTGTTTTTGTAAATGGGTAAATTCCTTTATTGAGATTACTCTGGAAATTTTTGTTGTCAATAACAGTCTACATTTTTTTGTTAATATTTTATCTTAAAATATCTACAGCTTTAATGTAACATTGTTAACATATTTTTTTCTTCAATCCTGCAAATGCTTGTATTTCTTCAGCAAGCTGATGTTAAGCATGTAACAGCATTGTGTGTGCTATGTGCTACAGTTCTACAATTAAATTATTTCAAAAGACACTCAATATATAGTTGTTCCTACAGTATCGCAATATATCGCAATATATCGTATCGTTGCCCCTGTATCGTGATACGTATCGCCAGATTCTTGCCAATACACACCCCTATTATTCTGGCCCTGTCCATCTCCTCCCCTCTCCCCTGGTCTGGGTGGTGCTGTTGACTTAGACGCTTAGGCCCAGCAGTGCGGTGACTTTGTTGACATTGGTTTAATGAGTCACTTCGTCACAGATACACGTTCGATGATTCACCCTCGTGTAATGAATGATTTATTTGGAGCCTACCGCCTAAACACTGGTTTGGAATCGGACTCCAGTTGCCCAAACAGAACAATTATGGACTTACTTTGCCTGGTTTGCACCCTGCATAGAGGTTGGAGCGGAATTTGTGAATGATTTAATTGGGATAATGATTGCTGGAATATGCAAGGGGGCCCCAAAAGAGGTCAGTTCAAACAAGTATAACAGATCATGTGAAGCCATACATGCATAGCGTGAGGACAATTGTGTGGAATTAGCCATATGATATATACTGTATATCGCCATTTTGATTTGATGAAGCAGCCTTTGTCGTGTGTTTAATGGGGTGGGCGATGTCAATGTTGATTAGTATGGTGCAGCTGTTTCCAGTCCCCTGCGTACCGGCAGCCAGCAAAAAGAGCCAAGGCAGTGCGTGGGTGAGGTATGGTTGGGATCACATGTTCTCACACACACACGTATGCGCTAGGCAGCTGTGCGTCAGATCCCACAATGTTAACCTGGTGTTATTGTGGCTTTTATCGTTGAGCTAACCTGATGTCAGGAGGGAGGTTTCAGGAACCGCCAGTGTACCAGAGTACCTGTTGAGTCACTGCAGCGGCTCCAGTCTGCAAATATTAGAACAACCATGAGAGTGTTTGTTGTTGGAGTGTGGATAATGAGCAGCAGTTACTTCCTCTGGCGCGAACATGCAGTTTGGACAAGTTAACACACAGGACTGACTGTTGGCAGCCACGCAGCTGTAATTGGAAAGAATGAATACGTTTAATTCAAAGGGACTCTGAGTGCGTTTTTGTTTTTTTTTTTGTTTAGCGGTTTTTAACCTAATGTAAGTACCATTCAGGCAGGCTGAACAAAAAGTGAGCTGTGTTGTGCATGGGGCAATTTTGAAAAGAAATAGCTGGAGTAAATTGAAATGTTTTTGAGAGGAGTCCAGTGATGTCTTTAGCGGCAGTCCATCGAGGTAGGTGGCACTTACAAGACAAAGTGGCAGTAGCTAGAGCTTAGTCAGCCACTCGGCAATACAAAAGAGGTGCCTATGGAAGATTTGTCCTTGAAATGGAAACAGGAAGGATACGTTACAATTTTCCTTCGCTACTCTGCATGAGCCAAACAAAAATGTGCAGCTCCCTCTTTAGCGACATAAACCGTGATGTGATGTAGATACTGAGAGCAGCCAAAAGGAGATAGCAGACCTAATGGAGATGAAGGCTCACCTTCACAAAGAGCATTGGGATATGCCTCTCTGGCTCGTGTAGTCGTCATCACACCACAACAATCTGATAAAGAAGGACATGCCTGTCCTCTCCCTCTGTTGACGTTGCACACAATTGCTGGCTCGGGTGCAAACATGTCAGACAAGTATGTCGCACTGTCACTGTGGTTGAGGTCTCCTGCCATAAACAGGATGGGCTGGAGCTTTGGTGTTCCCCTTCCAAGCTCCAGAACAAGACAATGAGCTGGTACTGAAGGGAGGAAGAGCGACCCAAGAGAGCCTGATGTCTCTCTGCAGGCCTGTTTTGTGGATGGAGAGCTTCATTTCCACATTGGTAGCAGAAAATGAGGGACTGCTTTGAACTTTTTGCTCTAAGTTTTGACTTAAATCCTCAGACAAAACGGACTAACCTGATGTTAAGCAACTGTTGCTGCGGTCACATTTTTGTGTTTGTTGTTCATTTTTTAGGGACTCCAACTAAAGGAAATATTCCTTTCAATGTATGGACTTGGATGTTTTATCAAATCTTGTGTGCTTAGCTCTTCTATCCTCTTTCAAACCATTAATCAGTGTTGATTTTAATGCGTTCCTGCTAAAGAAGGAAAATGGCTGCTGTCACCGTTCCTGTACATGGACAGGATATGGTCATCGCTCAGGCAGACAGCAATCCCGAATGCTAGTTTCCTTGACTCTATGAGATGAATTACCAATTTAAGAATCTGTCAGGTAAACGTAGGGCTCTGCTGGAAAGGCCTCTCATCAAGTGAAGTGTTCAGCAACTTGGCACTGTCAACTTGACGAGGTGAAGCAGCAGCAGATTGGTGTGTGTCTGTGTGTGTTTGTGTGTCCGTCTTGGCTATAGATTCATGCCGCTGAGCAAATTCCATAGCTGAGGACTATCAAGATGCATTTTTAGTAGGCGAGGACTGCACATCGGCCAGCCCACTGTTGCTATGCTACGCTAAGACGGTTGAAAATGGAAAGTGAGCAGAGGCTTGAAATAGAATTCAAAACAGAATTTGTGGAAAAGGAATCACTTGTGTGTTCACAGAACTTAATGTGTTTCTGTTCAGAGGTAATAAACAGCCTTGGTTGTCCAAACGCATTAGCACTTGTAATGTAATAGAATTAGTAAGACTGATTCCTCTCAGCTCTTTAATTACGTGAAAGGTCCGTTGCTATCTGATCAGAAGAAATAATGGACACCTCCATACGAATTATACACAGCTGAATTGTAATTGTTAGTAGTTCAAGAGAAAAATCATTGCTCTATGTAATTCTGTGATGTTTTTTCTGATTTTGATCTCCAAATCTTGTTGATCTGTGTTGCTGTAGGTGGCCAGCACTGATTGACAGATGTGTGACAGCGTGGAGCACCAGTGGCATCTCCCAGTGGAGATTTGAGTTCTGGGACACTGAGGTACATTTTAGAAATCCCCTTCAACGACCTCCTTTTTTTACTCTTAGTAAGATGTCAGTTGCCCTGTTTCCATAATGGCAAATTTCTTCTTACAACTTGGTTCTGTTCTGCCGACAATCAAAATTGTAGCTCCGTGAAGCCCTTTTTCCAACACACAGGTTTGCCTCCGGCTTAGAACAATTACAGTTTCTAACTCAAACATCCAGCATTGGAAAGAGTCATTTCTCTCTGAAAATATTGACTTTCATTCCAAAGGCAAAACTGAAAGAAGTGACAGAGGGACGGTTCTGTTCCTTTAAGTCGTTTGTCTGTAACTGCGAGGAAGCAATAATGCAAACAATGCAGAGTCTTGGTGTACATCTATTCCTCTCTCTTGCTGTAGAGGCTTATGCTGTTTCCAACCTCATTGTGAATTATTGTGCTGAGACAACATGGACAAAGACACACACCTCCCCCTCTCTTGCTGGCAGCGCATCGTCCCCCTTTTTGGACATTTGGTGTGGGAGCAGCCTAGACTTCACTGTAGTTTTCAGAGATACAGTTGGTTATGTGTCTTTCTTGAATGTCTCTTGACTACAGTTCCCATGGCAACGGATAATTCCTGCTCCACCCATTGACAGTTCCCATCCCAGAGTTTTGACAATTTGACAGCACATGAGATTAATGGGTCTGCCTGCCACAAAGAGAAAGGAGCCCATTAAGGGAGCCGTGCAGCTCACACCTGCTCAGCTTTAAGGAGAAGAGACCAGGGTCCTCCTCCTACTCATCCTCCTAATCACCATCATCAACATCATCTGAGAATATTGTAGTACTGCTCCCCCTGCAACCTCGTGTTCTGCATCTCCCTCCAACATGAAGCTGTCTGCAAGACGGATATAAAAAGGAAGATGTATTGGTTTTGGTGTGTCTCGGCGCCTTTGGATGTGATATCCTCACAACATCATTGTCCATCATCAGTAAATTTGAAGTGAAAGATCCTGACTTTATTATAGCAGGAGGCTGTTCTGTTGTGGTGTGCTTTGCTAAACGAGCTGACCTAGATCAGACTGCACGGAGGTTTCGTACTCATGTAGTGGGAGTATGTTACGGTATCGTGTTGAGGAGGGAGCGGGGCCCAGAGCTTCGTTATCAGTCAGTGTTAGTTTGGATCTCAGATTGTGGAATGACTCATGTTAAGCTATGAAAGCTGTTAAAGGCAACAATGAAAACTGTGAAGCTCTCAGAATTCCTCAGTCACGACTCCGTCATAGCAGCTGTGAAACAATCATATCGGCATTTTAAAATGTGCCCCAGCCAGCACAATCCATTCATGCAAATGTTCCCCACACATTCACATTAATTAGAGGCTACATAAGGCTGACAAGGTGGAAAAAAAGCACTGGAATCAGCACTTCTTCAGAATGATGCGCTTAGAAATAAAAATCTGTTGAGTTTCCTCTAAATTGACCATAGTTCTGAGTGCGAATACACGCAAAACTGAGACTTCAGATATTTTCCAATCAAAAGATAAGGCACCGAACACGTAGGGGACACGTCTTATCCTGATTGGTTGCTCTGCTGCTTCTGACTGACTGAGCTCAAAGCTTAGTTTCCCTCGCTATGGAGGTTGGATGCCAGGATTCACTAGAGCAGATGGATTTGTGCACTTGTGGTATTTTTTCACTCAAATTCACACCGTAGCTGCTGTTTCATTAAAAATACATGGCGGCAGTCAGATGGCGAATTTGCAGCTTTGGCTCGGGTTTTCTCGCGTCACCCATCCGCTCTGAGGAGGTGAGATTTGGACATCACGCATATACACACCTCCTGCTCTCTAGCTGATGGCATCATTTCTCCAGTGTGATTCAGCCCGGAGTCTCGTCTGCTATCTAATGTCTCTTCAAACTGAGTGTTGCGTGACAGTTTTGATTCCCCAGACAGTTTGTTCCATTGGCTAGAGCACGCATGGCTGCTAATGGTGAGAAGATGGTGCACACCTTGGTCTTTGGGGCGACACATTTGTCTCTTAATCAGGCCTGAAATTGCAGTTAGGTGTTTCCTCCAGTTCTCCCAGCACGCAACCCATTTGGGGTTGGGCTGCAGCGTCCATCAGCTAGCTGAGTTTTTATATAAGTACTGCATCTGCATTGTTGCGTGGAGATTGGGTCATACACAAAGAAACATTTTCTCTGCCTCTGTACCAATTTCATTTGTGAGAATATTGAAAAAAGAAAAATAGCGTCACTTTTGACTTTTTTTTTATTGCTATTGTTGTGTTGGAAACACAGTGTCTTCAATTATCACCCTCAGACTGTACTGAAAACCAACTCCGTCTATTCCTCCAGTGTTAAATGCACACACACTCCCAGGCTGCTTCTGCCTCACTCGCTCGCCTATGCAAAGGCACAGGCCCTTCTTCATTCTTAGCCTTTTTATAGGACAATTAATGAGGATACATTTTCCATGTGATACAGTCTGAAGGAGAAATAGCTCATTATTTTGGGCACTTCCCTGCAGTTAATTTTATCCCCGTGATGTGCAGAATCAGAGCATGTGTAGCTGTATATCTGTGATGAGACATTTGTGATGAAAATGACGAGGCATTTGTGAGTGTCACTCCTCTCCTTATCATTTCAAACTCAAACTCCATTTACAAGAATCGGGCCACTTATTCATTCAGTTGCTCTGTTTTTCATTAAGGGTGGTTTTAGGTTTGTTCAGCAATCAGTGACTTGCCAGTCACTTTCAAACTGAGCAGTTGTAGATGAGCATGGGTGATATTTAAACATCACCAGTTTGCCAGTTGGTCGTCTCTAACTGGCTGCGAGTCTTGACAACGTGGCACCATAACAATCCATGCTGGAATACCTTCCCTCGTGGATGAGAACAGGATAACTGGATAGTAAGTGCAGTTTTTAGACGGCCCCAGAGGACGGTGTGGATCTCAGGTGGAGTTTAGCGGATGGTTAATGAACATTTCACTAGGATGACCTATTTATTTATGTTGGGGACAGCTTGGAAAACAGTGGAGTTCTCCCACTGGAGAGGATGATGTGTGATAAATCACCGCCATGGTATATAGAACAATTTTCTACACAAGGAAGCTCTATCGAGAAATAATGTATTTTTCATTCATTTTGAATGATTGAATGACTGGTACTGTTTTCATTAGACAGACTTTTAATCGAATTCAACTAATCTAATTCTATTTTACCTTCCAACACTATATTCTTATTAATATTCTGTTTTAGCTATTGGACTCATTGTAGCGCTAACTAGGTCATCACTGAGGTGTGTGATGTCAGTCAATGTGTCCTTGCCCATAGGGACCTAGTCACAGAGCACCATCTGTTTGTTGCTCTTCATGGTCATGCAGTTATGTATTTAAAATCTTTATATACGGCTCTTAAATGATCCACTGGAAGGGCGCATGATGCCATGAAAAGTATTCTCTTTGTTGTGATATTATATCTCCTGGCTCTGTTCGCTCCTCTCTCAGCCTTTTTCATCTATCTCCTTCTCCTCTCCCTCTGTCCTCCCTCATCCAACCAGGGCAACTTAGGAGGACGGGGGTGTTCTCAGAGGAAGATGCTGGGTTCAGACCGCGGCGTTGTTGAAGAATGGCTTTCGGAATTCAAGGTAAAGAAACACCACATCTCTCCGATTTCATTGTAGTTTGCGTCGATAGCGTGGACTCCCGAGAGACGCCTCTGGCTTATGTCCAGCAGAGATTCAAATTGTGGGCGTAAGCACTGTGGTTAGGACAAGGCCAAATAAGCGAGGGTGTATAGATATGCCTCCTCAGGAACAAATATAAAAGAAGCACCACTGTGAATGCCAGTAAAATAAGGCCCTTGTGTAGCTGAGCCGTTGAACTGAGTTGGTCAGGCTAAGGCAGGTCAGTGTAGCCTTACATGACCAACCCCTCATCTTATGAGAAAAGGAATTGAAAACACCCTCACATACTCAGTCACATGTTCTACTTGAAACTGCCCCATCTGTCAGTCATCTTGTGTGAATCAGAGGCTGAAGTTGCTTAACCAGTTAAGATTTTTTTCTGTCATGATCAACAGTTCATCAAGTGCAAGCAATGGTGAAAGTATCGGCCCGTCATCAGCAGCGTCCCCGATAAGTCACAAAGACATTAAGTGATGCTGGTACTGAAAATGGCGATGTAGTCAAAATTATGCAAGGTGTTTGTTCCAGCTGAGCTCAGCCCTTTGTGAGCCACATCTCAGCCATTGTGGGAAATGGGCAATAATAAAAATTTGTGTTCATGTCCGACGTGAACACAAAGAGGCAATGAAGAAAGAACAGGAGGGATTAAATCTGTGACCACTCAGATCCAAACCTTTTGAAAGGAGTGGAACAAAGTCGTACGATGGAGGTAAAGGGAAGTCGAAAAGAGAGACTTTGCAAACGCAGCAGGTTGGGAACATTCTGTCCCGTCCTGTCCTCACTCCAAACACCGTCATACAGAAACTGTTTCAATGACGCAGGATTGGGTGTGAACTGCGGGACTCCACCTTCACTCCATATCAAAATATCATGAGAAAGCAAAAGGTGTTTTTTTTTTTTCTTTTTTTTGTGGCTTGTGTGGGGACCAGGTGCTTGAGTAAGAAGAATGCACTGCAGCAGTAGAACTCCAGTCATCAATCAATTTATCTTTTATTCATCTTTGAGGAATAATGCTCATCTTCGCTCCCTCTTTTCCCTCTCATTTCAGTCTTTACCAGAAAATCACATCCCCAACTACGCAGGCAGCCTCCACCTGAAGAAATCCTTGGTGCCTGCACTGTACAGAGTCATCCAGGATCCTAACAATGAGGTCACACACACACACATGCGCGTGCGCATACACACAAGCATTCCTGTTTATCAGGCCATGTTGCTTTTGCAGAACTCTCTATAGACCTGATGGTCGCTCATGTGTTGACTGTGACTCATGACAAAGCCTCAGTTGGCAGAGCGATAAGAGCTCAAACACAGCTGGTCACACACACACAAAACACACGAAAATACTGCGTGCACAAACTTTGTAAACCTTAGCCTGTACAGCAACAACTGGTGAGATCGCTCTCAAAATGTGAGCAAAATCCTTCAGGCAAGTGTCCACTCCTTTTCTTGCCTCTGTCCCTGTTTTGCATCATCAAATCTGAGCCAGGAATTTCTGTTCCGATAGACAGAAATAACAAAGTTAAAGGCCCGAGGCACGTGCAGGTCCAGACTTTAATTTCCCTACGATGATACAGCTAGTGCCTGTGGTTCTATTTCCCCGTCCTTTCACACATACACTCACACAATCTGGTGCTTGTCCTCATGGCGGAATTAAAGCGCCAGGCAGCCGTGGGTCTAAATTCATTAGAGTGGTCAATCTGGCTTAACAGCCACATTAATGAGTGATCCCAGTGTGTGTCGTGAGAGCGTGTGTGTTGTAATTTGTTATTTTCACCGACCAAATGTCTTTCCAAAATTCAATAATCGTTCTGTCAGGAATTAATTTATAATCAATAGTATGTAGTAATAGACACACACACACACACTCTCACCCTTCTAGTGAGAGCATTCCATGGAATGAATGAACAAACTCGTGAATGGATGGATAGGTTAATGGACAAACAGACAAATGAATGAACAAATATGTTGGGGATTCTCAGGCTTGCATCCATTTACTTTTAATTGTTCTCCTCCCCTCTGCAATCTTAATTGTTCTCCTCTCCTCTGCGACCCAGCTGCTGGAACCGGTTTGCCACCAGCTGTTTGAGCTGTACCGGAGCTCAGAGGACCGGCTGCGACGCTTCACCCTGCAGTTCCTGCCGGAGCTGGTGTGGGTCTATCTGCGCGTCACGTCCAGCAGGGATCGCCACAGCAATGGCTGCATCGAGGCCCTCCTCTTAGGCATCTACAATCTGGTAGGTCCAAACGACTCCCTCCGGTGGCTCTAACGGACTTACAAGGGAGAACGGAAAATAGATGTTAGGGGAATTGTAAACATTCTGCCAAGGAGCCTCTGTGTTTTAATGAGAGCAGATGGTTCGGCGCGGGATGGGACGTTAAGCACCAAGGTCAGCTAGAATGATAAATATATTGGCTGCCACCCAAGTCCTACCCTTGAATAATTGTTTGTCAGGTAATTGGTGAGAATTGAATCAATGAGGGACATTCCTTGTGGAAAATGTGTAACTGTTTCACACTCCTTCATCTGTACTATCTCAGCACGTCCTAATAGCTGCAACACTGAACCGTTTCCCTGCCGCCAACTGGTACATGTCAATAAAATCCACTTAGCGCAAAGACAGTTTCAAGCGGCCATACGGGCGTAAATGTGGAAACAAAGACGAGATTGTTCAGTCCTCCAGGCTATAAAGAAACACACTGATTGGTCTGATTTGGAGAGCCTGTTCCTGTTTGGATTGACCTGCCAAATGCTGTCTCCAGGGCCCTGAAACGAGGCATTGTTTGTCTTTGGGTGCCCGTGTTTAGTGCTTTGTTTTTGTTTCTAACCTCCACAAGCCTCTTATGTATGGAAGATAGATAGGTAAGCAGCACACACTCTTACTTCAGCTTAGAAAGGATTTCGTCTCCGTGCCATAAAGTGGATGACAAATCAATCCAACAGCTGACAAAGCCAAAGAGGGAATGAGGTGCAATGCACTGCCTATATCAATGCGCTCTTTCCCTGCCGTCACAGAGTGGTTTTAAATCTTTGAGCTTTTGGATGTGGCAGAGACTCGAATAGACACTGCTATATCAACAGATATACACTTATTGATAGCACTTTGGACTGGAGCTGGTCATCGCCGCTTGGTCCAAATTCCAGCAGCTCAGTTTGATTCCTACATCATGTGATTCGATTGGACTGATAAAGCTCTGAGCAAACAGTGTTGTCCTCAAGCTCTAGACTCTGTTCCACATGCAGTACACAGCGTGATCAGGCTCAAGGCTTTCGTTTGATGGGTGCTATTTATTAACTTTCTCAACATATTTCCTCATGTTATGTATATCGCAATTTTATTTCCATGTGCTGTGACCCTGTTTACTTCAAAATTCAAATTACCAATGTGAGGGCGGGGGGAGCAGCATGAAAGCACATACAGTATGTATACAATTAGCCATCTTTCAGGCTGAACAGGGCAATGCATTAGAGCAGCTGCATCTATATTAAATGGAATTATATTTGAGGGGAAACACTCCCTTAATGGATTAAGCTCGGAGACATAGCCTCATCAGGGAACACCCTAAGGGAAACGGACTAAGAGCGGGAGATATCAGCAGAAAGAGCTCTCAGCAAGCCCGCTGAAAAAGAGGCATGCCCATGCATAATTTATTCCTCTATCTATACAAATACACACACACAAGTACACGCACACACACACACACACACTCTGATCTCTCCTGCTATGGCCATTGACTGGGCTCAGATAAACAGCTCAACTCTCAGCAGTGCCGTCAGATGTGCCGAGATATACTGCTGCTCCGTGAAGGTGAGGACAAGGTCTAGAAAGAGGGAGACTGAATGTCAGGGAGATGCGAAGGGAAAAGCGATACGGTTTGTTTGGTAACGCACAACCAGCCGGAGATCTAGCTGCTCTTGAGAGGGAATGTTGATGCCTGTTTTTTTTTTGTTTTTTTTACATGGGTGTCCTGACTTTGTTTGAGGGGATTTGCATCCCGTATTAAGGGCTCCACAACATTAACGACAGTGCACATCAGACAGGACCTGGGCATCAAGATACCAAATCCATTGTTACATTTCAAATTTAGATCAAATTTCAGTGATTATTAAATCATTAATCCCTAAACATAAGCATGACACAAACACGCACAATAAGCAATGTGCTCCTGAGCGCCTCCTCCTGTCTGCAGAGGGAAAGCAAACCTCCAACTGCCTCCCTTGAAAGATGCTGGAAATGTTCTTGTTTGTATGTGTGCCAGCCTGTTAAACCTGTTAAACCAATCTTAATGAATATCTTTCTCGCCCTCCCACTCTATCCATCACCTCCCCTCCTTCTGCTCTGCAGGAGATTGTGGACAAACATGGCAACAGCAAGCTCCTGTACTTCACCATCCCCTCTCTCTCCAAACCGTCGATATATCACGAGGTATGAGCCCCCCTCTCATCTCCTGACATACTTATATTTCTGTCGTTTATCTCCCCGCCCCTGCTTTTATGGCCATTGTCCACAACCGACTCATCCTCGGCCTCCAGTCCCTGAAATGATCCTCCGAACAGCTCATACACCATGACTGTCGCATTGATTGTTTATTAATGCTAATGCTATTCACAGACTCTGGGTAATCCAGCAGTGCAGGTCATTTTGACATGCACGCAGATGTGTTTTAGCAGGCGTCATCACTCATTTGCCAAATGAAGTAGCTGGGCGTGTTTGAATGTGCTCCTGCGTGTCTGTTTGTGTGCACGCAAAGCAAATACAAATTTTTCTCACCGAGTAGACCTCCGGTAATTTATAGCTACAATTAAAAGCTTGAAAGGGAGAAAGAGGGAGAGCGGTGGCGGAGCATCGAGAGGGTGTGAGCACAAATCGGGGCAAGCGATTGGCTGGTGGGGCCGCTCTCCTCACCGCCCTCCCCCTCCACCCACACCCCAGTCCCTCTCGCAGCAATCAGCATCAACCAGCATCGGCGAGTGCAGTGCACTGGTCTGGAGTTGAGTGGATCCATCCTCATGCCACCTCTGCTCCATCTCGTCAGAGATGCTGATGCCGTTTCGCATCTTGTCACAGCCCTGAGCGCACACTCTGCAACCCATACGTTTTTACATTCCAGTCCTGGAGCAAAGATCGGATAAGGCGTAGCAGCTAAGCAAAGCAGGCAGATGTCAATGACCTGCCTGAAGCATAGTGTGACCTTGTGTGGGTGTTTAGTTGTGTGTAAGAGCACGTGTATTATGCTGGCTGATTCTCACTGTGATGTCTGAAAGACCTGTTTTGATATGCAAAGATCTGACAGCTTCTAATGAATAGCTTGTGCGTGTGCGTGCGCGTGCACGTGCGCGTGCGCGTGCGTGTGTGTGTGTGTGTGTGTGCGTGTGTGTGTGTGTGTGTGTGTGTGTGTGTTCAGCCGTCTAGTCTGGGCTCCATGGCATTAACAGAGGGGGCACTCTGTCAACATGACCTAATCAGAGTTGTGTACAGCGGACTCCACCCTCAGCGAGAAACTTTCACCGCACAGAACAGGTACTATAACACACAACCCCCCCCCACACACACACACACTGACATGACCTTATTGAAATGAGACACACACACGTTGAAACAGAGCGAAATCAGAGCTCCATCTGGCAGTAACTATGAGTCTTCCATCACCGCCAGTTGCTACATTAGAGATGGATCGGCATTTTGGTTGGCTGAGCATTTACTTAGATGAAAGCGTCGCTCCAAGATGATCAAAACATTTGGCACAATGCCTCAGAGCGTTTTTGGCTCCCCCGCTCCTGATCATGAATGATCTTCTTTGCATGATAATAAGAGACGACGCGAAAGGCAAGAGACTCAGCCTAAGATGGAAATGAGCAGGATTTTGGACACACACACACCAGTAAACGTGCATGCAGACACAGACACAGACGTAGAGCTTCACGCTTTGTATACATCAGAGCTGATCAAACAAGTGGAGTTAGGTTATGCTGATCAAGCCGTAAACACACACCAATCACTCAGCTACAAAATCCGTTTTTGCATTCTGGCTCCACAACGGTGTGTATGACATCCGAGGTGCATCCCTGGTCGGGGAGGTCCCATTTGTTCCCACTGATCATTTAAAGTAGGACCTGCATATGCAGAATTTATCACCGTCTCTCACAAAACAGAATATGCTCCCAAACACACACAAACAAACATAAATGAGTGTGAACAACCGCCTTGTTATTCAGGGCCACTGAGGAGAAAACAACGCTTCACTCCTCCTCTAATTCCTCCACCTGTCCTGTTTTCCATCGTAATGAAGCCTCAGTGCAGATACAAACAGATCGCCAAAAAAAGTAGTTTGGCGACGCGGACGTAATGTATAACTCTGCTGTTTTGATTGTGTTCTTTGAGGGAAATAATCTGTTTTTCTTTGCTGGTTCCCGGCAGGTTTGAGGTGTTGTGCTTCCTCATGCTCTGCTACAACTCGGCCGTGGTCTACATGCCGCTGTCTTCTTACCAGTCCGCCTGCAGGATGAGCTCCCGGTGAGGACGCCCCCTTCTCTCTTTCTCTCGTCTTTTTCTCTTTCACCCAATTAAGACACACGCTCAACCCTCCACCTTCGTCACGCACTACCTTGAATCTTCATCGACCGTCAGCGTCTCTGCCCTGCAGTCAAACGCTGACCCGGATACTCCGCTCACTTTTAGATAGGGACGGTTAATCCCGCTGCAGACAAATCGGCGCGTGTGATTGGCCAAAACCCAGCTATCTTAATATCCGCCACACTGTGGCGATTTTGGGAATTCTGAAGAAGAGGGATGACGGCGGAATCCACAATCAGCCCCGAAGCCGGCGTGTTAGCATCGGCGTAAGCACACAGCTCGTCTTATGAAGACTTCCTCCCGTGGGTGCAGACAGACGTCTAGACACGTGGCGCGGTCTGACATTGAAGCTGCAGGGAGCAGAAGGAAAGAGTTCACACTCTTTGAGCTCAGCCACCCCCCTCAGCCACGACCTTGAGATCCTCTTGATGTTGCTTCTCCAGAACTGTGTTAGGTGCATTAGAAATGAGGGCGGTGGCAGCAGCGGCGGCGAGCTCATTGTTTGCCAGGTTTCCTCTCACTGTTAGCAGAGAGACTGATGTTCCTACTGCTGTTCCTCCTATTCAGGTTTACCCAGCAGTGAAGAGGAACATTCACTTTGAAACCAGCTCTTTGTTGACGCTGGGCTCGGCGTGAACTCGGTGACCTTAATTTTCTGAGTGTGTATGTGTGTTTCCCTTTCCAGGCTGTGCGTGTGCGGCTTCCCTCGGCAGCAGCAGAAGCTTTGGAGGGAACCTTGCAACCGCATCCTGCTGGACCCGGAGTTCATGGTGCAGATGCTGACCGCCGTTTATCACGCCATGTACGTATCTTCGGCCAAGGCCTTCAACACATTGACCGGCATTTTGCAGGAGTTAATGGCGGGACAACAGTAGAGGAGACACTAGGGAGTTGCTCTCTCTCTCTCTCTCTTTTTCGCTCTTCATTCCCAATAAGATCTCACAAGCTAGAAGCCTCAGTGGTCCTCGCTGAGTCGGGGTACACTCACGATGGCCCTTGTTCATCACGATCAATCACACACGCCACCCAATTGGCACGGAGGTGGACCACCCCGGCTGTAAGCACTGATTAGATTGGCAGCCAGTGCATTATGGGAGCAGGTGGTTTCATCCCTTTAAAGAGGACTGTCGTTACAAAGCAGATTAAAGCTTGCCGATGATGGCTTCACCTCGCTGATGGAGCCCAGAGAGAGGGAGAGAGGGACAAGGAGCGAGAGAGAGAGTCTGCGCGGCGTCTCTTAGGGGGAAAAAAAAAAATTCAAACCTCAAGTATGACCATGGGAAATGAATGTGTCAGGGAAGGTTTATTCTCTGAATAATTTTAAGGGAGATGCTTCACTGCCAGCAACATTAAGTAGATGAAGGTGTCTCGTCAAGATCTCATTTTGGCAGCAATGCCGATCAGTTGAAACGCACACACGCGCACGCACGCACTCCACGCGTTCACGTTGGCACACAGAGACGTGCAAATAAGAGAATCCAAAGCTCCCGACTTGCAGAGGGACCTTGACTGGAGGACACCCTGGGATTTAGGTTAATATGCACCCTAATGCCTCAGTGCGATAATGCCCCAAGGAAAGGAAACGAGGGGAGAGGGAAGAAGAGGAGAGCAGGCCAAAGCAAGAGAAACAGAAGAGCCAAGCAAGGAGATGGGGCGCCCTTTTTTCTTTTTAATCATCCCTACCATGTTTCCAAGATGCCATCTCATATCCTCCTTTGCCCAGACAGACTTCTTCTTCTTCTTCTTCCCTTGCTCCATTTGTCTCTCCTTTTTTTTTTTTTCATCTCACGCGCACACTAAGCGCATGCGTCTGACCAGGGCGACGGGGGATCAGAGAGAGTTCAGGCTCTCTCTTTCATCAGTCTTGAGCTGAATGCTGAAGGATGACATCACGGCTGCAGAGGCGGGGAAAACCTGTGTGCATTTGTGTGTGCGCACGCATGTGTGTGTTAAACGCTGCCTCGCTCACTCGCTCGCTTGCTCTCTCTTGAGCTGCCATGATCACTCTCCACTAGAACTGTTTGATAAGGAACTGGATGTCTATGACATTATTAAACAGGAAGGTGAGAGTTGAAATATGTGTCATAAGATATCTCAAAAAGATGCTACATCATCGAGCAAAGTTTTGGATTTATCACTTTCATATTTGTCTTCTACAATATTTATTGCCAAACACGATATTGCAAAAGTATTTTTATCATTTTCAATCTCTTGCTCTTTTTTTTTCTTTTTTTGCTACAATTCTTTCTCCTCTCTGCCACCACGAGCATTAATAAATAAGTGGAAGTAAGAGAGCAGGGGGAAGTGAGTCAGACTAGGAGACGTCTCGTCAGATGCTCCCGCTCGCTGAAATAATATGAGGACGTGACGCAGTGAAATTTGTGTGTCTGTGTTTGTGTGTGTGTGCGTGCGCTTTTTTTGTGTCGTGCGTTGTAGATACAACGGCGAGTGGGAGATGGGACGGGAAGCTCTGGAGGACATCCTGTACAGGGCCCAGCTGGAACTGTACTCTCAGCCTCTTCTGGTGAGACCCACAGGACTCCGTGTGTGTGTGTGTGTGTGTGTGTGTGAGAATGAGAATGTGTGTAATAAGTCGCATTAATTCATATCAGTGCTGTCATCTGTGTGATGTGGCACATGGCCAATAATAATCTTATTTTGCGTTCCAGCTCTCTGCTTTTTGGATCCCAGCTTTGTTTCATCTATTAGATAATTAGTTTACACTGTGTCGAGAGCAAAACGAACAATAATTAAATATTTGTTGATACCTGTTGTCAAGAAAATCCCCTAATTGTCCCTGATTTTAATCAGAGTGCGCAACGTTCTAACAACGTGCATCACGTGTAACAAGCACACCATGTCCAGTACGGTGTGTACATTTGGCTTAATGGCGACTCACTTAAATGACCTTGTGAATAGTAATAGTAATAGTAATTGGCTTCAGCCTGTCCTCTAAGGCAGTGGTTCTCAAACTTTTTTCAGTGATGTACCCCCTTAAAAATATATTTTTAGTCAAGTACCCCCTGACACGGGCAAAACATTTTTGGAAGAAAAAAGAGGTACAGTGCTGTAAAATCACTGTCTGATTTATTAAAGCCAAACAACTTATATCAGTGAACCTGACAAATACAGTAATCCATATTGCAAACATTGCATGTAGAAACAAAAAAGAAAAACAGAAGACGGTGACCACCAGGAAGGCATAAAACCAGTCAAAACTGAAATGTGCAAAACGCTGCTAATTTATATTGGTCTCTGTAATGGTACAAAATTAAATGTATACATAAATAACTAAAATGTGTTCACAGAAATAAATCTATAACTTAATCATAAATAAATTATATTTTGTTTACAAAATAAATTAATTTAATAAAGAAAGATTTGCTCACAAAAAAATAAACGTTACCTCTTTTAGGATCAAAAAAAGAAGATTGCACTTTAAAGATTTTTTAAAGATATTTTGAAAAGCTTCGCGTAC